>NW_018925492.1:0-11141 GCF_002207925.1 Prunus avium | reverse complement strand
AAAAAAAAAAATTACACAAATTGAAAAGCATTAGAAAATATATTTGTGATCAATAAATTAATCAACAAACACAATGTTACAAGAAAACTTTGCAAGAAACCTCAAGAAGGTTGATGTGCTACATTAATTACTTTGCAAGAAAGTGAGGAGAGAAAGATAGAGGGGAACTCACCCTTGTAGCGCAACTTGAGACCGACCTAAGTATTCCACCAAAAGGATGGTGGTAGAATCCACTTTCTTCTTTTTCTCCAAGTAACAAAATAGTGACCGCCAAAGACTCCACACCAAGCTATTCTTTTGGAATGGATGACGAAACAAAAATGGTGCTAGCAATACCTCTTTGATGGACAGGTTTTAGCTTGGATGTGAGAGATTTGATGCTCACTCTCACTTCCTCTTTACCTCTTTGCAAACTCAAAACCCTAAGGAGAAATGAAGTAAAAATGTGCTTTTATAAAAGCACATGAGAGAACCCTAAGGCTTTCTCCTTTTCACTATGGATGACACTAGGGGATGTGGTCCACTTGGTCCAAGTTATCCCACTTCATTGTTCTAAAGCCTAGTTTGCTAAAACCCATTGGCCTTTAGTTTCTCAAACCATCTCAAGGCCCATTTTATTTCAACATAATTAATTACCTATTTAATTAATTTTCTCTTTAATCAATTAATCTAATTAACAGTTGATTTCGTCATCTTCCATTATTATCCAAATTACAAACTTATGCGTGTGAACGATTGTGTTCTAATTAGAGAGACTGTGGGCGATCTTGAATTCTTTCTTTATCAACTGTGAATTAAAACTCCTTTTAATTATCCCTTTGATGAGGACCCAGTTATGGAATGTCCTCAGGACTTCCACAAACAGTGAGTGACGTCTACCCAAGCTAATATAGAATATATTAGGAGAACCTATTTAGTTGGAATTGAAACACAATTCGATCCTTCTCTTTTATCAATGTTCTTGATCTCGTTAATATAATACATAATGTCATGTCAAATCCCTAAAGTGATCTTTCTTGACTATATGATTCGATTTGAGCACAATTGGAAACTCTTTCTTTATTAAACTCTGACTCAGACTAGAGATTCTTGAATCGCATCATAGAACATTCTCTGCCTATACTGGAAGTCGAGATCCCTTGTCATATACTCACTTTCCTTTATGGACTTGTCAAAGATCCTGATGTTACCTTGAGCTGAGCCTAGGATGAGCTCAACCTTATGATACAGTCAGAGATCAACTACGCATATCCATAAGGCAACCATGGTGCCTCAGGTCTAAGGATTAACCTTGCGTTATTGCAACCGATGTCATCTTGTTTGACATGTAAGTAAAACTTCCATACAAGATTTCTAGTTTGATTGAGCTCAATGAACTCATTCTCTAGCGAGCACCTACGCATTTATCTTAGTGTCTATACACGAATGACTCAAGACCAACCATCCTCCCAATTGAGCAAATATAGTGCGTACCGATCTTTGCGGTTCGTCAATGCCCAATTGAACGATCTTATGACCAGGAACATTTTGGGTATGAGTTATAGGGAAATGTCCCTTCCCATCTAACCTCTTTAGATCACTTTCCTTATGTCACAAATCCATGGACTTGTCAAATAGGTTAACAGTCATCGTCTGGAGCATTACCTGAGTTGACATACTTCCCCTTTACTGTTAACATAGATGTTTGGTTTAAACGAACTTTTCATGAAATATTTCATCCAATGATTCGCTTTCAACGATACTTCTAACATCCATAACGTCGTAAAAAAAAAAGGATTTACAAACATTGTAAATTAGGTGGATCCTAATGTTGTAATTCTGGAGGAAAAACTTGTAAATCTTGTAACTTATAGGTTTAGGGATCCTTTTTATAATGTCATGATATTCTCGTATCCAAAAAATTATAACACCGGTCCTTAATCTTGTAAACCCTTGTGTTTACTAGAATAAGGATCCCAACTTACATTCTCAAGGCCAACACTTACCAATATCTTATAAAGTGGATCCACATCCAAGTAAAGTGAAGATTTACAACATTATAGATTTTGTGAACCCTAACGTTGTAATCCCAGGCAAAGCCTTGAAAAATTGCTACCTAAATCTAGTAATTTACAAGTTCAAGGATATACTTTATGATATGGTCCCTAGTAACCAAAGCATTGGAATACTAGTCCTTAATCATGTAAACCTTCGTGTTTACTAGAATACGAACCAATTTTTAGATCCCTAAGGTCCACCCCTACCAATTTATTATACTGTGGATCCCTATCAATGCAAATAGGTGATTAGAATATTATGGATTAGGGTGAACCATAATGTTGTAATCTGCCTAGAAAACTTTATAAATTACTGCCCAAATCTTGTATTTTACAAGTTCAAGGATCTACTTTACGAAGGTAAGCTACCCTAATGTCCAAAACATTGTAATACAATTTATTCTAGTAAACCCTTGTGTTTGCTTGAAAGATGATCTTATTATTTTACCTCTCTAAATCCACAATTTCCTGTCAATGGTAATAATAGATACACCAACTAATAGACACAATAGAATTGTTTGATTTGGTTTAGGATCTAAATCACTCAAATCCAACTATGTTGAAGCTTACATTCAAGAGTGTAGAATGTACATTGAAAGTTAGGGGATTGCTAACTCAACCACTTTCTTCCCTTTCATCACCCCATTTAGTATTTTAGTTGAAATTGTGTATATTATATGTAAATACTATATTTATGTATTATATATTGATTATGAATATGAAGTGCAATATATGTTATTTTATTATTTAGTGGAAATTCTTATTTAATAGTCTTTTATTGATGGGAACTGAAACCAGAAACTAGACGAGATTAGAAGGCAAATTTTTATAGGAAATGAGTATGGGGAAGACAGTGTATTAAATTGTTTCTTTAGGCATAGAAATAAGTTTTAAAAGCATATGTTGAATATACTATGAGTCATCTTCAAGAAATCATATATATTTTTAGTGATAAGAAATTTGTCTCAAGTTATTTTTAGAATAAACTTGAATACATATATATTATTGATGTAATAATATGGCATCTTTAGAATAAGTAATTAAATTTTTAATTATAAGGCATTTGTCTCAAGTTATTTTTAGAATAAGCTAGAATACATATATATTTTTATATATAATAATATGACATCTTTAGAAGTAATTATTGTGTGGCATTGGAATATGATCACGTGCAAAGGTGGAACTAATAAGAGGCTTGAGTGGGCTGTAGCCAGGGGCTAAGTTTTCAACTTAAGCTTCAATGTATAAACAAATATATAATAATGAAATATTAGCCCTTTAGCACCGCACAACACTTTGTATTTTCTCAGCCCACATAAAGGAATAAGGCCAAACAAAAGCACCTTTACAACAGGATTAAAAAAAAGAGAGGAAATGATTATGAAATATGTATTTTTTTCTCAACCCACATGCTGCTCTTGTTTGGTGGGTTCTTCAATTAGGGCAACAATCATTAAAATATTAGCATATCATTAAACCCCAAAAAAATAAGAGGGTTTTAAAATAGTAAAAAAAACACCACAGCAACAGTAAACCCCAAAAAGAAGAGGACTTCGAAACAAAATAAAAGAGAAAAGTACACTAAAACATCTTTATTTTCAAAATCATTCAGTGAGTTCTTCAATATTGGTATGTTTATCTATTTCTTCTTATTTAATTCTAAATTTGAATTGTTATTGTTAGATTTTTAAGGTTTGAGCGTTAAATTTTGGGGATTCTTAGAGCAACAAGAAAAGAGACAACAATAATTATATATGTAAGATTTCAATTGATAAATGTTCTATTTCACAGAGTAATTAAGTTGTTATTGTTTATATTTATTGAGTATATATGTATTTTTGGTTTTCATTGTAAGAATATATATATATATCATACACGTTTTGCATTTAATGTTGATACTGAGAATGCACCTTCTGCATCTATTGTTGACATTGAGAATACACCCTCTGCATCTAACGTTGATACTGAGAATACACCTTCTGCATCTAATGTTGATACTTCAATTCAGTTTGACACTAGTTCTTTAGAATGAGATCTAGGGAAACGTATTCCAATTTGCGAACACCTCATTAATCAATGTGATGAGATTTGACGGGCTTGTATCAAACTAGGGCCTTATCAACCTAAACTTTTTGAGTATCCAAGGACTTTGTTCAGGCAACAAAGACGTCGATTTCAATATTCTAGGTTCTCACAATTTTCATGGTTAAAGTATTTTCCTACAACAGATAAGACATGTTGTTAACCATGCTTTGTGTTTGAAAAGAATCCAGCAAATGGGTCTTCACTAATTACTGATGGGTTCAATAATTGGAAAAGAGTGAATGATGGAAAGAAATGTGCATTTTTGCAACATGTTGGAGGTCAATCTTCACCACGTAACACTTGTGTAAGATGTGCTGATGATTTAATGAAATCATCTTAATATATTGAGAAAGTTATTCACAAACAACTAAAAAAGCAAATTTGGAAGAATCGGTTACGGCTAAAGGCAACAATTGAGAGTGTTTGGTGGCTTACATTTCAAGCATGTGCTTTTAGAGGTTATGATGAATCCATAGACTCAATGAATTGAGGAAATTTCATTGAATTGATAAAATATACAGTGCACTGGAATGATAAGTTGCTGAAGTTGTTTTAGAGAATGCCCCAAGAAATGCTAAATATACCTTACCATTGATTCAAAAGGAGATTTTGCATTTTCTCGCTAACAAGGTGAGAACTAAAATTCATGAGAAAGTTGGGGAATTGACTTATTGTATTCTTGTTGATGAAGCAAAAGATGCATCTAACAGAGAACAAATGGTCATTGTTTTAAAATTTGTTGATAAGGATGGTTTTCTACGTGAACCTTTTTTTTTGAGATTGTGAGGGTTGAAGACACTAGTTCTTAAACACTTAAAAAAGAGATATCTCGAATCCTAATTAATTGTGATCTCCAAATTGATAAAATGCGAGGTCAAGAATATGATGGTGCTAGCAATATGCAAGGTGCATGGAATGGATGACAATCATTATTTCTTAGAGATTGCCCTTATGCATATTATGTACATTGTTTTGCTCATAGGCTACAATTAGCATTAGTTGCAGCAGTAAAAGATGTGGCTCCTATTTGACTATTCTTTTCAACCTTGAATTCTATTATCAATCTTATTACTGCTTCTCCTAAGCACCATGGTGAGTTACAATCTACTCAAGCAACTGATATTGTACATATGCTGGATATTGGTGAACGTGAGACAAGTAGAGGGGGCTAATCAAATTGGTACCTTGCATCGGCCTGGAGCTACTCGTTGGGGTTCTCATTATGATTATGTTTCGGACTTGATAGATAATCTTGTTCAATGGTTGAGACCTTAATTAAGGATGGAGCCACTAACTCTATAGGCGGGGAAGCTACTGGTACTTTCCAAGCGATGACATCTTTTGAGTTCATATTTGTCTTGCATTTGTTGGAAAAAATGATGGGAGTTACTGATGGCCTTTGTCGAGCATTACAAAATAAATCTCAAGATATCTTGACTGCTATGAATTTAGTTCATAGTACAAAAGATGTTCTTAAGAAATTAAGATTATATGGTTAGGATATTTTCTTTGAGGAAGTGGAATCATTTTGCAAAAAACATGACATTGATATGTCAAATATGAATGCTCTTTACAAAATTGGTACACGTCGTTCTTGTCAACAATGTGATGATATTACAATTAAACATCAATACTAGGTTGATTTATTCAATGATACCATACATTATCCATTGGAAGAGTTAAATACTAGATTTAGTGAAGGAACAATAGAACTTCTTACTCTTAGCTCAGCTTTGGACCATAACAATGATTTTAAAGCATTTAAGATTGATGATATTTGCAAGCTTGCAGAGAAATTTTATTATGGAGATTTCACTTCTAAAGACTTACGTTTATTGAGGTATCAGCTAGAACTTTTTGAGTCTAAAGTACATCTTGATATCTTTCAAAATATGTCTACTCTTTCTGAACTATGTCAACGATTAACTCAAACAAACAGAGCACAAACATATTATTTGATTGATAGGTTGATTCGTTTAGTGTTAACTCTTCCAGTTTCTATGGCGACTAAAGAACGAGCATTTTCAGCTATGAAACATATTAAAATTGTACTTCGCAACAAGATGGAGGATAAGTATTTAACAGATTCCCTTATTATCTACATTGAGAAAGAACTTTCTATGGATATTGATTCAGATTCAATAATCACTGATTTTGAGAAACTCAAGAAGCGTAGGGTTCTACTTCACTAGGATGTTTGGCAATATGTGTTTAACTCATAAAAAAATTCTTGGTTCCGCCATTGATCACGTAGTATAACTCATCCATGTTGTATCCCTAAAAGTGGAATATCTTAAATTTATCGTTTATTTATATTATAACACGTAAATAAGCTATACCATATGATAGTATTTGAGTGATGTATAATAATTTCTCCACATTTAAGAAATAAGAAAATTAAAGGATTGTCTAGAAGTTAGAAATTTTATAGAAACTTTTTCGGATATTTTTTGAACAATTAAAATATTAATTATCATTTTTTTAAAGTAGTAGGAAATCTATATTACCTTGAGAACCAGTTAACAAGTTCTCCTTGCCGACAATTAACCCTTCCTAAGCTAGGGGAGGTGGCCCCTGCCCTTCTTCCCTTCCGCCTTCTTCTCATTTTCTCTCCTCCTCTCCCATTCTTCTTCTCCTATCTTTTTCCTACCTTGTCATTCTGTCTCCCTCTCTTTCCACTTTCCTAAGGGGCTCTTGTTGGCCCTCTCTCCCCTTCCTTTTCTCCTCCCCTTCCCCTCCCCAGATCTACTTGGATCTTGGGTTTTTAGCCTAGATTTGTACGTTTGTGTATTTGTTTTGTTTGGTTGTTTTTGCAGTGTTCTAGGTGGATGGTGTTGTCTCTGTCTTGGTGGCGAAGACAATAGTGACTCTGGATTGGGTCTCTCTTCGGGAGAGTTGTAATACCTAGTGGCTGATGTTTTGTCTATGTTTTGACTGCGGCAGCAGCAGCGAAGCTGTTGGTAGTCTATGAAGCACAGATACGCTGGTTGAGATGCGTATCGCGTATCAAATATGATGGGGGATATGATACACGCTGGACACGTGCATATACGTATTTGAGTCAACAGATATAGTCAACAACGAAAGTATACGCGCATATGACATTACATATACTAGTATTCGATTTTTAGGATACGTTTTGGTCTAATTTTGGCTTTAAGAGGGAAAATTAAAAATCGACACAAATTTGAAGTCTTAAAGAACACGAAAGGTTGTCCTTATGTGTTTTGAAACCATGAAAACGTCTCATGCACTTCTTCTTTTTTTAGTATTAGATCTTCTTCTTCTATATAAATAAAAGCCCAGTGCCGCCCACTCATCAATTCTTCTTCTTCATCCATACCTTAAATCAAATATCTCATATATTTTTGTTTCTTGAATTAATCTGGTGTGGCCGTGTTGTTCGTGAATTTTCTGGTTTTTCTTCTTCATCGTCGGGTATGTTCTCTATTTTGTTTTCTCAAGCTTATCTACTCTGGTCTTATCCTTTTGTTTAAAATACTCTCACGGTCTTACCCCAGTAGTAATAATAATATTATAATCAAAAGTAATAATATCATAACCAAATATTATATATATATAGCGAGTCAATGAAACAACTCCCCCACTACACGTGAAGACCACTTTTGTTTAGAAAAAAGAAGAAGTTGTGTTTAGGCAATTTAATAATATTATATTCAATATGTTGAAATCTCTTTATGCTCAAGAACATGAGTCATTCGAATAATAATGCAAGTGCTAATGTTAATCCTACAAATAATACTGAAATCGAGGTAGATGATCATTCTCCGTTGTGGAAGTATGTTAAAAAGCTTGAAAAATTAGGAAAATGTGGAGGAAATACTATGTTCGAATGCAATTATTGTCATAATACTTACAAAGGCTCCTACTCTAGAGTCAAGTTTCATTGGTTGAAAATGTCAGGAAATGGGATTGCACCTTGCAAAAAGGTTATTGATGAAGTTTTTGCTGAAATGAAAAAACTTGTGAGAGAATGTGAATACCGGTTGAAAAGTGTAGCTCTAAGACAACTGTCTTTGCCTAATACTGGTTCTTTACTTTGTTCTTCTATTTCTAATGTTGAGCAAAAGAAGAGAAATGGAATGAATGGGCCCCTTGATAGAGCTTTTCAAAAGGAAGCTAGAGAACAATGTGATGTTGAAGTTGCAAGGATGTTTTATATAGGTGGATTGTCCTTCCATCTTGCAAGGAATCCACATTATCGAAACTCTTATTTTCGTGCTTTTGCGCTTCCAGGATATGTTCCACCATATTACAATGCACTAAGAACTACTTTTTTGCAACAAGAGAAGAGCCACATTGAGCAGTGTTTACAACCAATCAAGGGTACATGAAGCATTAAAGGTGTAAGTGTGTGTAGTGATGGGTGGATAGATTCGCAAAGAAGACCACTTATTAATATTATGGCAGCTTGTGAGAGCGAGCCTATGTTCTTGAAGGGAATTAATTGTGACAGAGAGTACGAGGACAAACATTGTATTGCCAACTTTCTTATCGACTCCATTAAGGAAATTGGTTATCAAAATGTGGTTCAAGTAATTACTGACAATGCACCAGTATGTAGAGCTGCTAGATTACTTGTTGAGGTTGGATATCCCAATATCTTGGTTCTCTAGTCTCGATGCCCACCCCTATTGTGAACCATAATATGAGATTGGCTATGTATAAGGACCACTGCAAATTGAAGATGCTCTCTATTGCTGAAACAAGGTTTGCCTCTACACTTGTGATGATTAGAAGATTTAAGAAAGTAAAGTAAGGTCTACAACAAACGGTGATTAGTCCAAACTGGTCTTTATATAAAGAGGATGATGTTGGCAAAGTAAGAGCAGTGAAGGAAAATATATTGGATGAATACTTTTGGGATGAGATTGATTATATACTTTCCTTTACAGCTTCTATATATGAGATGATTAGGATGGCTGACACATATAAACCTTCTCTTCACTTGGTTTATGATGATAGAGAAGGTGAAGGCAGCTATCTACAGGAAAGAGCACAAGCAACTACATGAACAATGACTGCTTTGATGTGGTGTATCGTATTTTAGTGGAGTGATGGACCAAGAATAGCACACCACTCTATTGTTTGGCACATTCTTTAAATCCTAGGTGAGTATTATGTGTTTCTTTCTTTTCAAAGTATTTAAAATTTACTTTTTATATTGTGATAGTTTTCTAAAATGATATCATATTTTACTTTTAGGTTTTATAGTCCAGAATGGCTGCAAGAGGATCCCTATATTCTTTATTCTCGAATCGGGGCGTGACACAAACTCTCCAATCCATAGCTTTGAAGCTACTTGGACAACCTTGTTCCTTCTCGTGTTGTGAAAGAAATTGGAGTGTACATATAGTTTCATTCACTCTTTAAGAAGAAACAAGTTAACACCCCAAATAGCTAAATACTTGGTATTTGTGCATAATGTCTTTTATCAAGGAGAAGTCCAAGTTACAAAGAAGGTGCTACTCAAATGTGGGATGTTGGAGGAGATGGATTTGATAGCTTGGGTGAAGAAGGTTTTGGGATGCTTGAAATTGCTAACCTTTCTTTTGATGAACCATCATTGGAGGTTGCTTTATTTACTGAGGAAGACATTACAAATATTGTAGTTGATTAAGACTTCTGTTTTTCATTTTTTCTAGAGTTTAAATTTGAATTTGGTTGATGAATTTGAATTAATTCATGATGTATCGTATTCTAGTTTTTGGAGATTTGCCATATCCCCATGTCATGTCATATCGTATCACTGTATCAGTATCCATGTCCTTGCTTCGTAGGTGGTAGTTGTTAGGATGTGGTGGTGTGCCCTCTGAGGGGTTTCTTTGTTCAGTCTCCTGTTTTGTTTGTCGTTTTGTTTTTCATTCTATTGTGTTGATCCTTTGCAGATTTTCTCATCTCTGCGCCGTCCGAAGAACTATGCTTGGCCATATGAGGTTTTCTTTGTCAGGCTCTAAGTTGAGTTGGTGTTCTTCTCTGGGGTTCCTCTTTACTGTCGTCTCCGTGTTCTTCCTTCGTGTGCTCTCTCATGTCTTTGACCCTTGGTGTGCTATGCAGTTCTTGTGCTGTTCAGCGGACGATGAGTTCTCATAGAAGGCTTCTTTTGAAAGTTGGGATGCTTTGCGATTCTCTCCTATGGATTTACTGTGTTGGTGTTTTAGTAGATTTTTTTTCTTCTGGTTTTTGTAGTGGTCAAAAGTGGTCTGGGTCGGACTTTCATGTTAGTCTATGGCATGTGTGGTACTCTTTCCTTCCCTGGAGTTTGTCATGGTTTATGAATGAAATTTTCTTCTAAAAAAAAATTCCAAAACAAAAACGTTGTAAAGATTGAATCCAATTAATGGTCTGTTTTCATTGTTTTCATTATTTTTTAAAATCTAAGAGCATTTTCAATGGAATTAGTATATTGGGTAGCAATAGTGATTTGATATGCCAGATATGATACAAGCCCCTCTAATGGCAAAAAAACTTACCTATAACGGGAATAACACTGTTTTGCTATCCCCGACCAATAACAGAATGACATGTAAAAAAATTATCCTACGTGTCATTGTGTTATTGACCCGGGATAGCAAAAATTGTTATCCCCATTGCACGAGAGTTTCTCTCCTCCAATGGAAGTAGCAAACCATGTAGCAAATTTAAAAAGTAGCAACTCATGTGTTTAACAAGTGAGTTACCTATAGCAAAATATTTTAATAAAAACTGCCATTTAATTATTTTTGTCAAAATTATTGTTTAATTATTTTTGCCAAAATTATTGTTTAATTATTTTTGCCAAAATTATTGTTTAATGATTCATCCCAACATATTTGAAAGACAAGTTGGAGAGACAAAGTTCTAAAGTAGCGAATTTTAGTATCAAAGTGCCACATGAATTAGCAAATGGCACTATAAAAAAACGGTTGCTACCTCCATTGGAGATGGTCTAAGCTATAGTTCAGACTATTTTAAATTAATCTAATTTATGAAGAGGGAGGCTCGAACTTGAGTGCTAGA
>NW_018925490.1:0-14787 GCF_002207925.1 Prunus avium | reverse complement strand
ATCAGAAGTCTCTTCTGAACTGATGGAAAACATCAGAAACAGGATAGCACCTGAATCTGAGTTTGGTCCTCCAATGGCCTCGAGAAACAGCAAGTCAGACTAAGTCAAACACAAAATTGGAAACTCACTCACAAAAATCAACCGATAAACCAATTTCAATAGAAACCCACGAACTTAAATTCGCAACCTATGCAAGAAATTTCAACTTCCCCTCCAATTTTCCTCATTTTCTCATCAGGCAAACAGACAGAAAGCAATCAAACAGAAAACAAACCCTAGGCCAATAAACAGCAATAGAAAATAACCTCGCGGCCGGTGCGGTGCGAAATAGAGAAGCTCACGATCTCGCGGTTCTCTGTCTCTGCTCGCCATTATAGTCGACGACGACGACTTGTCATCGCCCATCACCAGCAGACCCCAAAATATACGCCGCCGTTTCAAACACCGCAACGCGGGGCCTTTGCCAGGGAATACCAGACGAGCGGAGGACTCTGATGTCTCCTGATCCTCCTGGTGTTGCTTCTTTTGTGTTTTTGGCATTTCAAATTTTGGTTTTGTTTTCATTTTATTCAATAATTTTAATTAATTTGTTTTTATGTTCTTTTGTGCGTGGGTAAGGAAGGATTAAGTAATAAAATAGTTTAATTTTAATTTTCTTAAATGATAGTTTAGTGTTTCTAGTCACCTGCCGCACCACTTAAGGCCATTTTCCAATCAAGCTCCTTATGGCCAGTTTCAGCATCTAGTTAAAGAATTAGAAGGTAGTTAGGATAAAGGACAAGGCTTCATAATTCCCGTGAATGAGACATCATGATTCTGTTTTTGCTAATCCCACTTGGGAGAGCTTGTGAGTTGATGGTGGGTGAAATGATATGAGAGAGAGAGAGAGAGAGAGAGAGAGAGAGAGAGAGAGAGAGAGAGAGAGAGAGAGAGAGAGAGAGAGAGAGAGAGAGAGAGAGAGAGAGAGAGAGAGAGAGAGAGAGAGAGAGAGAGAGAGAGAGAGAGAGACGTTTGCAAATCTAAATTGAACAGAAGAACTATGTTTACAGTTTACTTGAAGATCAAATTTATCTAGTAAATAGTATTGTACACTTGGAATAAAATTATTGTCACTTTACATTCTTCTAAAAGAAATTGTATGAAGCAAAATTTTGAAAAGAGTAAAAAAAAGAAGAAAAAAAGAAGAAAGCTTGCTCTTCACTTTGTGCTGTTTGTGCTTTTCTTTTGTCCAAACTAAACCAACTACCCTTTTTCATTCATATGCTTTACAAACTTTCTTCCGGAAATAGCTCCTCCTTGATTGAAGGAGCTATCCACTGTATCTGAATATGGGTAATATCCCAAAGGTCATCATCTTCCTTCTGCACTAAAATCTCCTTCTCCTTCATCTCAGTGATCATCTTTCTCAACAAGTCTGGGATTAGTTCTGGCAGTGTTGATTCACCATATGCACCCAAATCAGCCTTCATACATGTGTCCATTCTTCTCAACAAACCCAACCAAAACGTCCGAAACCCACCACATTGCGATATCGGTATCAAGAACTGCAAGTACACATCTGTCAAGAGCTCCAATGCAATCTTTAAGGTCCCTTCCATACTTCTCATCTCCTTCTCTGCGCTCTCTCTTCGGGAATATTCCAACATCTTCTCATGTAAATCATCAACCATCGCAAAAATAACGAGGTTGAAAGAGTTAATACAATTGGTTGGAGTGAATTCCAACTCCTCAGCCAGTTTGAAACTTTTTTGAAGAGACAAGACTGCATGGTTTCTTATCTCTTCTCTCCGGGCTAAGCTGGTTTTTCTAAATGCCTCCCCTAGTTTGACAAATAAGTTCACGGCAAAGTTATTAGAGCCAAAACCTTTTGAGTCCTCTAAAGAGGAGTTACTTGTGTTGCTCGCCACACTATAATTGTTCCCAGGATCTGAGTATTGATTTCTGTACCACTGGATCAACAAGTTTACAGAATCTGACAACAGGTCCAATATCTTCAAGTTCTTCTCTGACGGACTGTTCTTGAGTGCAATAAAACCAAAGGCACAGTCAATGCAGTAAGCATAATTTGTCTGCGAAACATGGGTTCCATCAGACATCACCATGATCAGAGTTTCAACTCCCTGTTCATAGGTATCCTGGTGTCGTCCAGAGACGGATAACAAGTGGAGAACTGACTTCCATCCAAGTTGGGTTTGCAAATTGGCAGGGTACTCAATGAGAATCTTGTTTACTGATTGTGTTATGAGCTCACCGCAGGTGTCAAGAATTTCCTTTTCCAGCTTCCACATTAGATTTATTGACTTGAAAATGAGCTCCTCAGGGACTCTGTCAGGTCGGTATGTCCCAAGGAGCTTGAGACAGACCTTGAAGAGGCCTACAATGGCCTTTTCTGCAAATGGGATTGGGGAGAACATGGGAAATTGAGCAACCGCCAGCAGATAATCATGAAAGTTAGGCCAAAATGCCTGGAATCTGTGGATGTTGGCCAAAGCGATGGCAACTATCAAATCCCAGCAGAACCCAACAGTTTCTTCTTCTTCAATAGGTGTACTAAACTTTTGGCCTTTCCCTGCAGCTGCATATATCAACGAACGCCCGAGATTGAGCAAAGAATCTTCAGGAAAGTGTGAGCTAGTGCTGAAGATGTTCCCAATTCGGCATTGTTTGATGGCCTTCAGATTCTGTTCAAATTCACTCATGCCAAGGGATACAGCATCTTCTGGACTCTCTAGCGATAGAAAATGTGAGAACCGACTAATCATGCCAGAAGCATGGCGTCCTCCAAATTTGGGATCGTGAGCAGGAAAGATTATACCCGATTCAGATGTAGCTTGGGCATCAGATGATGAGGTGGAAGCAGCATCATGATCAATGACACTTTGGGGAAGTAGCTTAAGCCTCTTGAGTTTCTACAAGCAGTCCACAATGTTCCTCCAACCCCCTCTAATTGACTCTCCAAAATTGTTTGCGATGGTGAAAACAGCAAGGGTAGCCATTCTTGGCTTCAAATCTTTACCAAATGCAAAGAGTGTTTCTTCTGCAGAGGCATAAGGATTCAACAGTGTGGTGAATCTGGAGAAGGTGGCAATGAGCTCATCAAGAGTGTCCTCCAGTCCATATTGAGCTATCCTGGCTACTGAGAATAACCCTTCAATGCATTCATGGAGCAACTCCTCTTCTTCAGCTTGCTCAAAAAATGCAGAAATAGCTGCGACTGATGGGCCAGCGATGCAAGCAAACATGTCTCTCCCTAACCGGCGATCAAAATCACATAGAATGAAAGGCTGCACAGTTTTGGATCGGTTCATCAACTCAATCCATCTGCTTGGGTTCATTATTACTGGCAGACCGGATTGACCAAAAAGGGTGATTGCATTGTTTGATATGGACTGGAAAAGCTCAGATAGATACTCTCTAGGAAGATCCTTCCCTCCATTGATTGCTCTATTGTTCCTGATGAACTCTTCTTCTGTCATCTTCTTCTTCACTTGTGGATTGTGCTGATCAGTATTGAGCATAATGAGAGAGTAGCAAAGAATGAATACTGTATCTTTGTTCACGAAAAGATCTGCTGGCTGTTGCTCATAAAAACTCTCCGAAAATGCTTCAAGAATCCTCTGAATCTTCTGGGACTCTCCTGGCAAACGGAAAGTCTCCAGATAAGTACGGAGAGCACTGTCAAGATTCATGCCTGCAAATCCAAAGGTTCCTGTGAATTCTTTAAGTACTTGAATGTGAAACTCATCAGGATCACCAAGATAATCCCCTATCATTGTCTTGTCTAGTCCAGGAGTGTACCGGAAGAAGAAAGCCAATGTCTTTGGATCTGGAGGGTCAGAGACTGAGTTGTAGAGCTTCAAGTACTCCATTCCCTTCTTTTCATCTCGATTAAAATGGTGTCCAGCAATCAATATCTTCCTCTTCTGTGCTTTCCTCACCCTTACAAATTGCACCCAAGCTTCTGAATCATCTTTGGGTTTGTCTTCCCAAAAGGGTGCATACTCTGTAATCTCAATTGGGTATGGTCCAGAAGGGCTTGTATCATGTTCTCTATCAATACTCTCTGCAATGTTGTGAATCATGATAACTAGCCCCTCAAAGGCTTGTATCTGTATAGTTGTCAAAGGGCTAGACACTGGAAATGACTGCTTGCAAAGCAACTTCCCAATCTCCTCAAACACATTATGGCAAAGGGGATCACAATCATAGTTCACATAGACCTCCACTACGAATGTCAGTTGTCTGCAGAAATTTATAATCCCTTCAAGTGCAACCTCTTGAAGTTGGATTGAGACTCCAGGACCTGCAACTCTAAACAGCACAAACGTGAAGAAGGCTTCTAATTGGACACGAATGAACCTGCAGAAAAACAGTAAATCATTCTCAAATTTTAAAAAGAGGAAAAGCATAACAAGAAACTTTAATTTCCAAAACATTTCCAAATGAACCTAAAACAATTTCAACCTGCGAAGAAAGTGGTACATATTCAAAACTGTACTGCAAATCATGGAAAAAACAAGTGGGCTCGAACGCGTTCCGTAGTGAACCAAATGGTGAAAGAGATCATCTTTCATCATCCTCAATAGCTTCGAATGCGACCCAATTCCATCCCCACTCAACTCGATTGCGGAGTTGATCAAAACCAGAGCAAAAAGCTGCACATCCTCATCTGCAGTTTGCACAGTCGACCCCTGATCTGTCTCAACCACCTGAACCACATTCAACAAAGAACACAAAAAGTGAAAAATATCAACCGCACACCGAATCCCATAACCAGAATCCAAATTCCCCTCATCAGCATCAGCATCTTCAGTATCAGTACTTGCCGAGCTGTCCCCGTCCCTGAAATCGATTTCGGGCAACCGCGAAAATATGATCTGGATCAGCTCGTGCATCGTGTACCTCGCACATCGCTGAAGCAAGTCTCCTCTGCTCGACGATTGCTGTACCACCTGAAAACAAGTGTTCACAATTGTGCAGGCAGCCTGATCGGAGAGCAGAACCGAAGCGCGGTGGTTCATAATTCCGGTCAAGACCTGAAGAATATTCATCATCACGGCATCCTCGGAGACCGGGTCGGTCCGTTCGAGCCGGCAGGTGGTGATGGCGGTGACGACGGTGTTAATGGCATCTTTGGCCCCTGGAGTTTTCTCGTCGAAGATTCCGAGCTTGAGAATCTTCAATGTGGCGGAGAGAGCGACGCGGGTGGCGGCGGCGTGAACTTCGTCGCTTTGGATGACGTCTAAAAAGGGGGAGAGGTAAATGGAGGGGTCTATCGTGCGCCATTCTTGCTGGGGGTTGAAGATGAGGGCGCGGAGGGATTTGAGGGGTTGGAGAAGGGAAGGGTCGAAGGCGTCATCGGGGGCGGCGAAGCAGTGGGAGGTGGGGTCCAGGGGACGGCGGATGACGGCGCCGACTTCGGTGTTTAGCATGCACGAGAGCCCGAGCTCTTTTCTCTTGAGTTTTTTGGCTTGGTTTGATTTTCCGTTGTTTTCATCGTTGCTGGTATCACTTGGTTTCTCCGATCTCTTGGACTGATATATATACCTGGGGAGAAAGGGAGCACATGCTTGCATCTCACAACTTCGCACCTGAGGTGCGAGGCTTGTTGAAGGCAGCGGACAATAGCAACACCTGCATCATCTGTGCTTCACAGAGGAACTCGAAGATTTTCAACAACTACAGTGCATTGGAAAGCCATATGGATAGGGTCCATCATGGCTGGAAATCTGCATACCCCACTTGTCAAAAGCATAATTGCAAGAGGGTATTTTTGAACAAAGAAGAATATGAGTCTCACAAGCCCACTTGTGGGAAAAAGTGAAATTTTGTGGGACTCATACTCTTCCTTGTTCAAAAACTCCCTCTTGCAATTCTTCTTTTGACAAGTCGGGTATGCAGATTTCCAGCCATGATGGACCCTATCCATGTGGCTTTCCAATGCATTGTAGCTGCTGAACATCTTGGAATTCCTGTTAGAAGCACAGATGATGCAGGTGTTGCTGTTGTCCGCTGCCTTCAAGCCTTGCACCTCAGGTGCGAAGTTGTGAGACAGTAGCGGCAATTGAGGTCGTCCTCATCAGGATTCATGATTTTCACCTAAGAGAAATATGATAAAATCATTAGTAAAAAATGATGGGTTGGAGTTAGAAGACCCGTCCATTTCACAGGCCCAATTCTCCACCAAAGTGCAATCAAGCAAAGCACAGAAGATATTTCTACATAAAGAAAAAGCAACCTTGTGAAAATGGGCGGTGCATTTTGATCAGGAATCAACTGAAGATTATTTCATCACACATCAAAAAATATATTATTCAAACAAAAAATATATTATTTACACCCAGTCACTGCCCTAAAACCCTAATTCACCTTCCCAAACCCTTAATTTCCCCTAATTGCAATCGGCAAATCATATGCCCAATTCCCCAAATTTTAACAATAGACCACGCAAGCAAAAACAGCCGATCAAAAATAGTCCCTAAAATTCAACAGAGGTGAACCAGCAATATTTTAAAAACTGAAAATACATTATATAAGGAATCATCTAAGCCACATCTAAGATGTTAATAACTGAAAATACATCAACTTTAAATATCAGACAACACAAACAACATATTAATCCAACAAGATTCCAGATATTAGTGACACTATCGGATCAATTCAAATCATGAATGACGAGAAGTGTTTAGAATGTGACAAGAACATCCTAAACCCTAAACCATGACACAAACAACATATAATGCCATTACCTTCTGTCGCTTGAGAGCTCTTTCTCTCTCCTTGACAGCTTCCTCTCTCTCTCTCTCTCTCTGCCTCTCTCTCTCTCTCTGTGTCGTCTGAAACTTATGGGGATTGAATGGGAGGGTCTGTGTTTATATAGAAGGACAATAGATAGTAGGCTATAAAACAGATAAATAATATAAAGTCGGCCCATGAATGGCAAAAATGCACCCAGAAATAAGGGAAAAACACAAACAAGCTATGTGCCTAGAAATGATGAAAGAGCTTGTTACAGATGTGGTGCAAAGGGACATTGGATGCGTACATGTCGTACGCCGAGGCACTTGGCGGATCTTTATCAAACTTCACTTAAAAACAGAAAAGTGGAGACAAATTATGTTGCACCAGATCCGCCAGCCATAGACGGCTCATCGGAAATATCGCGTCGTTTAGACAAGACGCATCTAGATGTTTCCGATTTTGTTACTAAAAGGGGGAATGAAATGTATGGGTCCGAACTAGATTAAATTCCTTCATGTACCATTTGTATTATCTAAAGCACTGTTTATTTTTCCTTTCTGAATTCACTTCAATAAAAGTGGCAATATTTTGAATGATTGTTGATTCAACTTATTTTATTTGAAGGCATGGATGTAAATTATGGATGCCCCCAAAACAAGAGCTCTAGCAAAGATATTTGTCTTGCAGACAGTGCAACTACTCATACAATCCTTCGAGATCGAAAGTATTTCTCAAACTTGATGCTTACAAAAGCAAAGGTAACAACCATATCATGACCTACAGACCTAATTGAAGGCTCAGGAATAGCCCAAGTTATGTTACCAAATGGGACAATACTGTCCATTCAAGATGCCTTGTATTTATCTAACTCCAGAAGAAATCTGTTGAGTTTCAAAGATATTCGTTTGAATGGTTACCATGTTGAAACATGGAATATCTTTGTATTATTTCCAATGATACCCAGAAGCGTATATTGGAAAAGCTTTGTGCGCTCTCATCAGGGTTGTACTATACAACCATACAGACAATTGAGGCACATAGTGTCATGGACCAGAAGTCCATTGACTCAAATACTTTCAAGCTTTGGCATGACCGGTTGGGTCATCTTGGATCCACCATGATGCGTAGGATCATTACCAACTCTAAAGGACATCCCTTTTTGACAAAACACATTATGGTATCAAATGACAGCTTTTGTCAAGCGTGTTCACAAGGGAAGTTGGTAATCAGACCATCACAACCAAAGGTTGATGTTGAGTCCCCATCATTTTTACAGAGAATCCAAGGGGACATTTGTGGGCCTATTCATCCTCCCTGTGGACCATTTCGATACTTTATGATCTTGGTGGATGCATCTACCCGATGGTCACATGTTTGCCTTTTGTCCACTCGGAATATGGCATTTACTAGGCTCTTGGCTTAGATAATTAAATTACGAGCCCAAT
Source organism: Prunus avium (assembly GCF_002207925.1). The sequence continues at coordinate 6,601 of NW_018925490.1, read as the reverse complement.
TCCCAGATTATCTCATTAAGTCAATCAGACTCGATAATGCTGGTGAATTTACATCTCAGACTTTTGATGATTACTGCATGTCGTTAGGCATTGACATTGAACATCCTGTTCCCCATGTTCATACTCAAAATGGCTTGGCAGAAGATTTGATTAAGCGTCTTCAATTGATAGCACACACATTGCTAATGAGAACAAAATTGTCAGTTTCTGCTTGGGGATATGCCATTTTACATGCAGCATCTCTGGTGCGGTTGAGGCCCGTCGCCAACAATCAATATTCTCCAATACAGCTTGTGTTGGGTAATCAACCAAATATTTCACATTTAAAAGTTTTTGGTTGTGAGGTTTATGTGCCTATTGCACCACCGCAACGTACTAAGATGGGCCCTCAACGTAGATTGGGAATTTATGTTGGCTTTGATTCACCATCTATCATCAGATACCTGGAGCCCCTGACTGGTGATATCTTTAGGGCACGATTCATGGATTGTCATTTTGATGAGACAATTTTCCCACTATTAGGGGGAGAAAAATCTGTTCCTAAAGAACAAGGCAAACTCGTTCCTGAAGAACGACGTGAATTATCATGGGATGTACCCACTTTGTTTCATCTCGACCCTCGTACCGCTCAATGCGAAAACGAAGTGAGAAGGATCGTTCACCTCCAAAGCATTGCGAATCAGATGCCAGATGCATTTAATGATGCAACGAAAGTGATGAAATCACATATCCCAGCTGCAAATGCACCTGCAAGGATTGATGTTCATAATGAAGAAGGCAATGCGCCAGCAACGGGCTCATCTGTTGCACGCTTGAAGCGTGGCAGACCACTAGGCTCAAAGGACTCAGTTCCTCGAAAAGGAAGTTGATGGCCAAAATGAATGCAAATGAAATAAATGGAGAGCCCATAATTCATGATTCAAATTCCCCCCAAGAGGGAGGGGTACTTCCTGAGAAGGAAAATGTCATTGATGAGACACGTGCTCCTGAAGTGGTAGCTGTACCTGAAAGCCAAGAAATCTCCATAAATTATGCATCCACTAATGAATTGTGGAACAGAAATGAGGTAATCATCGATAATATATTTGCATTCTTAGTGGCTACTGAGATCATAAAAGTTGATGATGTTGAGCCTTGCTCCATTGATGAATGCACACAGAGACAAGATTAGCCTAAGTGGAAAGATGCAATCCAGGCAGAATTAGACTCTTTGGAAAAAATGAGTGTTTTTGGACCCATTGTTCCAACCCCACTTAATGTGAACCCTGTAGGTTACAAGTGGGTATTTACAAGAAAGCGCAATGAGAACAATGAGATTGCAAGGTATAAAGCACGACTTGTTGCGCAAGGTTTTTCACAAAGGCCTGGAATTGATTATGTGGAAACATACTCCCCAGTAATGGACGCAATTACGTTCCGTTACTTGATAAGCTTAGCGGTTTCAGAAAAACTTGAAATGAGACTTATGGATGTCATTACCGCATATCTGTATGGAGAGTTGGATACAGACATATACATGAAAGTCCCAGAAGGACTTAAGCTGCCCGATGCAGCCAGTAATAAACCACGGGCCATGTTCTCAATCAAATTGAGAAGATCATTATATGGGTTGAAACAATCTGGGCGAATGTGGTATAATAGTCTCAGCAAGTATTTACTGAAGGAAGGATACACAAACGACCCTGTTTGCCCATGTGTGTTTATTAAGAAATCAGAGTCTGGATTTGCGATAGTCACAGTCTATGTTGATGATATGAATCTAATTGGAACTCCTAAAGAGCTCCAAAAGACTGCTGATTATCTCAAACGCGAATTTGAGATGAAAGATCTTGGAAAGACAAAATATTGTCTTAGCCTACAGATTGAGCACAGTGCTGATGGAATTTTGGTGCATCAATCAAATTATACTGAAAAAGTATTAAAGCGGTTTGGCATGGATAAAGCCCATCCACTTAGCACACCAATGGTTTTTCGGTCGCTCGACACTAAGAAAGATCCATATCGTCCGAAAGGGGATGATGAAATGATCCTTGGTCTAGAAATACCATATCTTAGTGCAATTGGTGCTTTAATGTATTTAGCACAATGTACTAGACCTGACATCGCATTTTCAGTAAATTTGTTAGCAAGATACAGCTCTGCTCCAACAAGCCGACATTGGACCGATGTTAAACATATTCTACGATATCTTCGTGGAACGACCGACATGGGCTTATTCTATTCCAGTGAATTGACCAATGCCCCGAGTATTGTTGGGTATGCTGATGCAGGATATCTCTCTGATCCACATCAAGGACGCTCACAAACTGGGTATGTATTTACATGTGGAGGAACTGCAATCTCATGGCGCTCAACGAAACAAACGTTGGTAGCCACATCTTCCAATCATTCAGAAATACTTGCCCTCCATGAAGCCAGTCATGAATGCGTTTGGTTAAGGTCGATGATTCATCACATCCAAAGCACATGTGCCTTGCCCTCAGCAACAGAAACTCCAACCATCCTGAATGAGGACAATGCAGCTTGTATTGCTCAAATCACAGGAGGATACATCAAGGGTGACCGGACCAAGCACATATCACCAAAGTTTTTCTACACACATGAGCTTCAGAAGAATCAAGAAATCAAAGTCAGACAAATCCGTTCAAGTGATAACTTGGCAGATCTCTTCACCAAGTCTTTACCCAAGTGCACATTCCAGAAACTAGTGCATGGCATCGGATTACGACAACTCTACAAGCAATCCAATTGGAGCATGCAAAATCAGGGGGAGTATTCAAGAGTCCTCTAACACAGGACATAAGCGTGTTGTACTCTTTTTCCTTCGACTAGGGCTTTTCCCACTAGGTTTTTCCTAGCAAGGTTGTAACGAGGCAACATGAGCGCACTTCACATGTCCCAAATAAAGTTGTACTCTTTTTCCTTCGCTTAGGTTTTTTTCCACTGGGTTTTTCCAGGCAAGGTTTTAATGAGGCAACTAATCTAGGGATATGTGGTCTCCAAGGGGGAGTGTTATAAATAATGGAAGTGGAGCCCACATTGAAATTATGAAGTTTGAAAATATGGCAAAGATTTCACTGTACACTCACGGATGAAAGCGATGGTTTGAAATTGAGGCAGAAGATTTGCACTGTACACTCACGAGAAAACTTCAGAAGCGCCTATAAATAGGCTTGCTCATTCATTTGTAACACACACACCATCAGAAGAGAGAAGAAAGAAAAGGAGAGAGAAATTTAAGTATTAGTGAGTGAGTTTCTATTTGAGAGGAATTTCAACTGTGCAAACACCACAAGAAAAGATTTAATTCCACTATCAATTTTCAGTGGTAATTCATTACTCTAATTATTTTATTTTTATAACACTAATAACGTTAATCTTATATAAAAGTCTCATGAGAAGAAAAACTGTCTATGTATAAAATATGGCGTTTGTTGTACTTAGCTTCCTTTTAACTGTCAATCAGAAGCACAGATGATGCAGGTGTTGCTGTTGTCCGCTGCCTTCAACAAGCCTTGCACCTCAGGTGCGAAGTCGTGCCTGTCAATCATGTGCGTCAGTAGTGCTTCAGGATCATGGGTCGAGTAATCAACGCAGTAGCGGCAATACAGCTCGTCCTCATCAGGATTCATGATTTTCACCTAAGAGAAATATGAGAAAATCATTAGTAAAAAATGATGGGTCGGAGTTAGAAGACCCGTCCATTTCACAGGCCCAATTCTCCACCAAAGTGCAATCAAGCAAAGCACAGAAGATATTTCTACATAAAGAAAAAGCAACCTTGTGAAAATGGGCGGTGCATTTTGATCAGGAATGAACTGAAGATTATTTCATCACACATAAAAAAATATATTATTCAAACAAAAAATATATTATTTACACCCAGTCATTGCCCTAAAACCCTAATTCACCTTCCCAAACCCTTAATTTCCCCTAATTGCAATCGGCAAATCATGCCCAATTCCCTAAATTTTAACAGTAGACCACGCAAGCAAAAACAGCCGATCAAAAATAGTCCCTAAAATTCAACAGATAAACAGACAGGACATTAGCAACACTTCCATTCCATTGATATGAAACCTTAGTTACCTCATTTCAATTTTCATATTTGAAAACTTCCTAGATAAGTCCCACAATGTCATGATAATCAAGACTAAACAAGAATAAACATGTTGCAAAACATGGAAAATCTAATGTAGTATCCTAACATAAAGGGAAAGCTTTATTTAAGATGGTAAGACTCTGATGCAGTATCCTAACATAAAAGTTTTGTGAGAGATATACATATGCATGGGTAGAACTGGAAATCTTTGTTAGTGCAGCATCATTATGATAGCAGAAGTGGAGTGGAGATCGTACAACTCTACAATCAAAGAAACATAAATGACCAATAACACCTAACCAACACATAGAAAAGCAATTCCTTGGTGCTATAAAATGCAAAATCACACAGGCCCACAAGGCCAAAAATCATACCACATACAACTAAAGTATAGCAAGATCATATAACACCAAGTACAGATATTCAAAATCAGAACTTTAAGAACAATAGCGAAAGGCAATATTGACAGTTAGTCAATCCACACCAAACAATAAACAAAACTGTAACCAAGTACAGATGTTAATAACTGAAAATACATCAACTTTAAATATCAGACAACACAAACAACATATTAATCCCACAAGATTCCAGATATTAGTGACACTATCGGATCAATTCAAATCATGAATGACGAGAAGTGTTTAGAACATGTGATATGTGACAAGAACATCCTAAACCCTAAACCATGATCAACGGAGGATATGGTGGAGGTGGAGGTGGCGGAGGATACAGTGGAGGTGGTGGATATAGTGGAGGTGGAAGTGGTGGGGGTGGCAGTAATTAATGCTAGCAATAGAAAGGAAACCGATGTGATGCTTTCCATTGCATTTACATGTAAATTATAGTGCTGTTTTATGCACTTTAAAATGGCTCTTCCATGAAAGTTGACATCCCAAAGTTTCGGCTGAGGGAGTTTAAGTTCGGTGGGAGGTATTTCGGCCGAAGAAGTTGAAGTTCGGCGGGAGGAATTTCGGCCGAGGGAGTTTAAGTTCGAGAGAGTTGAACTTCGGTTGGAGGTATGTCCGCCGAGTTCCCAATATTCGAATATTTTGTGAACTCAAAGATAGTCCAACGTGGGGCCAAGCCCAGCATCCACATCTTTGAAGTTCCCATACCACCCACTTTGGTGGATGATCAGCCAACTCTAGAATTCTAAAAACTGAAGAAAAAAAAACTAAAAGACAGATTTAAAAACAAAATGGTTACCTTCACTCTGTGGAACTTGAGAAGTGGGGAGCTTGCCTTGCTTGAGAGCTTGCTCTATCTCTCTCTCTATCTCTCTCTTGTGGGGAGGGAAAGGGGTGGTTATATTGAATATTTGATAGGGTTTAGAAGATGTCATGATGAGGATGAGGGAGTGAGAGAGAAATAATATTGTTCCATAAATGGAATGAAAGCTCAAACGACAAGTGGTCCCAAAGACCCAAAAATGGCACCAAGTATCATTGCTCTTTTGAACGAGTCTGGGAGAGGAGAAACCGTAAAAGTGAGTCGGTGATAGAGAGAGAAAGAAAGGACTAAGGCCACCTTAGTGAGCCACGCGGAAGAAGGAGAGGATATCCCAGTGGAAAACGATTGGGATTCTCAATAACCAAAAAGCACCCTAATTTTTTCCACATAGTTTCTCTCCGTTTTCTTCAAATCTTTTCCAGATGGCCTCATTTCTTCATATTTTTTCCACACAATTTAAAACATGTAAAACCCTTTATTCATATAGTGAATTGATTGAATGTGAATCATAATAATAATAATAAATTCACATACTCTTATATCATTCTATATTATATGTTGTCCATATATTAAACTTAAATGACCGTGTGAAGGAACTTGTGGAGAGAATTGACATGACAACCAACTTGATAAAATTCACGAGTAAATATTCCACTTGAGAAAATGCCCTCTTTTTACTTTTGGCAATTTTTTTACCTTGCTTTTTCTAAGTGCGCCACATATATAATATAACCTAGCAGTGGGGCAGTGACAGATGGGTCCATGTTCTACAATAAGCCCATTATGCTAACATCGGCTCTAGTCTTGTTCTGTTACTTCAATTAACATTTATTTACCTAGTTTTATTGCTTTCATTGGGAATCTGTTTGTGCTACATCTAACGAGAACTCTAATTCTTCATTTTGGTAGCTAGCCGCATAGATGCATGACTTGCATTATTTTTACCTGTCATCCTGTTTGGGGGTGGTCAAAATTCACCCAATATGCCAAGGAGGAATTCCTAGCGGCCGAGAATTTCTAACGACCGAGGTGCTTTCTCAAAAAGGTGGCCGAGGTGTTTTCTTCAAAGGCCATGGTGCCTTCTCAAACATTTGGCCGGACGCTTCACTTTGCAAAAGTAATTGGGCGTATCCTTGCAAAATTGGCTGAACGCTTCCTTTTGCAAAAATGGTCGGGCAATTCTCAAAAAGTTGGGTCGAACACTTCTTAAATACCTTGGTCGGCTACTCCTCTTATAAAAAGTTGGGCTGGGGTGGATTTTCTCTTTGC
>NW_018925474.1:13416-25514 GCF_002207925.1 Prunus avium | reverse complement strand
CTCGCCTACCCGGCACCTGCCGAAACATCAGAGCTCGACCCAAGAGAGGGGATCGACCTCGTAAATCCAAAGCCAGTGGAGGAGTTAGAGAAAATAACTGTCTACCCTGATCACCCAGAGCGATTTCTCCAGATTGGCACAAGGATACCGGCCGCGATTCGAGAATCTCTTGTCAAATTTCTAAAAGCCAACTTAGACGTATTTGCGTGGACCCACGAGGACATGACTGGCATAAACCCAGAGATAATCACACACCGCCTCAGCATTGACCCTCACCACAAGCCGATAAAGCAGAAGCGACGGAGCTATGACACAACGAGACACAAGGCAATGAAGGATGAGGTTGATAGGCTTAAGAAGAATGGATTTATCCGTGAAGTAAAATACCCTAAGTGGTTGTCTAATGTAGTGATGGTCAGGAAGACCGAAGGAAAGTGGAGAATGTGCGTCGACTTCACAGACCTCAACAAGGCATGCCCTAAGGATAGCTTCCCACTACCTCGAATCGACCAATTGGTCGACGCCACGGCTGGTCACGAGCTGCTAAGCTTCATGGATGCCTACTCAGGCTACAACCAAATCCACATGCACCCAGACGACCAGGAGAGCACCTCATTCATCACCGATCGAGGTACCTACTGTTATCAGGTGATGCCATTTGGCCTAAAAAATGCAGGAGCCACATACCAGCGCCTCGTGAATCGCATGTTTTCAGAACAAATTGGCAAAAGCATGGAGGTGTATGTGGACGACATGCTAGTCAAAAGCATTAGAGCAGAACACCATACCACTGATTTGATTGCCACCTTCAATATCTTGCGACACTACGGAATGAAGCTCAACCCGACCAAGTGTGCATTTGGCGTCGGGTCGGGTAAGTTCTTAGGATTTATGGTCAGTCATCGGGGTATAGAGGCCAATCCTGAAAAGATACAAGCGCTCATCAACATGACCCCTCCCAGAACTCGCAAGGAGGTCCAAAGTTTAACAGGTAGAATCGCCTCGTTGAACCGTTTCATTTCTAAATCCACAGATAGGTGTCTCCCTTTCTTCAAAGCTCTGAGAGGGAGTGGGAAAGAAATAATATGGACAGAGAGCTGCACCGCTGCGTTTAACAACCTACGAGAACACATGGGCAGCGCACCCATCCTCTCAAAACCAGAAACAGGTGACACGCTATCGTTGTACGTATCAGCCTCTTTATCGGCAATCAACTCGGTCCTCACAAGAGACGACAATGGCACACAACGCCCTGTATACTACGTCAGCCGAGCACTCCTTGATGCAAAAGCACGATACCCAGACATAGAGAAACTGGCACTAGCCCTGGTCGTCTCGGCGAGAAAACTCCGACCATATTTCCAAGCCCACCCGATCCAAATTCTGACAGATCAGCCACTTCAACAAGTTTTACAAAAACCTGAAACATCAGGTAGGCTAGTTAAGTGGGCAATAGAGCTCAGTGAATTAGACATTGAGTATCGACCCAGAACAACCATCAAGGCACAAGCCATGGCAGATTTCATCTCAGAATTCACCCTGGCACCATCCATACAAGGGACAAATACTCCATTGCCCGACCCTATTGAAGAGGCCAACAACCATTGGATCCTATACGTGGATGGGGCCTCCAATTCACAAGGTTGCGGAGCTGGCCTGGTACTCATCTCCCCTCATGCCGCGGAAGTCGAATATGCGCTCCGATTTGGGTTTCGGGCATCCAATAATGAGGCAGAATACGAGGCCTTGATAGCCGGCCTTCGCCTCGCCAAGGAGCTTGGCGCCAAAAAAATCCAGGTACGGAGCGACTCACAACTTGTGGTCAACCAGGTGAACGAGGAATATCAAGCTCGGGATGATACCATGATCGCATATGTGGCAAAAACAAGGGACCTGCTATCACAATTTCAGACATACGAGCTAAGCCAAATCCCCCGCTCGAAGAACAGCCGAGCTGATTCTCTTGCCAAGTTAGCCTCAGCTGCAGCATCAGAGATAAAACGGGTCGTGCCAATTGAGTTCCTCGCAGAAAGGAGCATCGACCGAGCGGAGCAAGAGGTGAGTATGCTCGACCAGGGACCCGACTGGATGACTCCGATTCGCGACTTCCTAACCAACGGTACTCTGCCGACTGACAAGGCCGAAGCCCGACGCTTGAAGCTCCGGGCCACAAGATACACCATGTTGGAAGATCGCCTGTACAAGAGAGGATTCTCTCAGCCACTCCTAAAATGCATAACTCTCGACCAGGGGCGAGAACTTATACAAGAGGCCCACGAGGGGATTTGCGGTGACCATTCTGCAGCAATATCCCTGACCACCAAGATATTACGTAGGGGATATTTCTGGCCCACAATGAACAATGACGCCAAACGACTTGTGCAATCTTGCAAACCTTGCCAACTCTTCGCTACCATCCCACACCAACCGCCTGAGAGGCTCACCACCATGACAGGCCCCTGGCCATTTGCACAGTGGGGACTGGATTTGATTGGGCCAATGCCAACCGGAAAAGGGCAGACGAAATTTGCTATCGTTGCAGTAGACTATTTTACCAAATGGGCGGAGGCAGAGCCCTTGGCAACCATCACGACCACTCAAGTGCAGAGCTTCGTATGGAAGAACTTGATTTGCCGTTTCGGCATACCACACTCGATTATCACCGATAATGGAAGGCAGTTCGACAACGCGAAATTCAAAGCCTTCTGCTCCGGTTTGAATATCAACCTCCGTTTTTCTTCACTAGCTCACCCACAAGCTAACGGACAGGTGGAGGCAGTGAACAAAATTATCAAACGTACCATAAAGAAAAAGTTGGGAGCCAAGAAGGGGAATTGGCCCGAGCTACTCCCCGAAGTCTTATGGGCATACCGTTGCACCCAACGATCATCCACAGGCGAAACCCCCTACTCATTATCCTTCGGGTCCGAAGCAGTCATCCCAATCGAGGTAGGGCAACCCACCCGATGAGTAGAGCATTTCGCACCCGAGCAGAGCGGGATTGAGCAGAACCTAAGCTTGGACCTCCTCGAAAAACGAAGACTGCAATCAATTCTCCATCTCGCCGCCTACCAACAGCGCACTACCCGTTTCTACAATCAAAATGTGAGAGAGAGGAACTTCCGACCTGGGGACTTGGTCTTGCGAAAGGTTCTTCCTGGTACTCGAGACCCAACCGCGGGTACACTAGGGGCCAATTGGGAAGGCCCTTATGCAGTAACTGATGTTGCCCGACCTGGAACCTATCGGCTCGCCCAGATGAACGGCAAGGCACTACCACATTCATGGAATGCCGAACACCTTAGACAATATTTCCCCTGATTAAACTGGGGGCTCACCATCAACTAGAAAACATCACCCCACCTACCCGACCCTTGGTGGTCCGGGTCGGATGTCTCTAATTTCTATAACTCACCGAACTTACCCCCGACGACAGTGAACTACCCAGTCAGGGGGTGGGATCTCGGGTGAACCTATCTGTTTTTCCCTTTCTAAATTAATTGCAGTGTGTTTGTTTTTAGTCTTTTCCCATTCAGACACATCCTGGTCGGCTCTGCTTACACTTCAAACATCACACACTTGAAACGTCTTATACGAAAACACTTAATATATCAAACATTCGTAAGTAAACAAGTAAAAACTTAAAAACCAATTTAAATTTAAGCCCAAAAATTAAAACAAGCTAAACAAGTTGAGAACATTGTCAAGACGAGCCGACTAAGATCCTAGTAGCTAAAACATTTGTAGGTGCAAAAAATGGCTCGACGTGGATGTACCCGCACCAGGTCAGATCGACCCTCGATCCCATCTCCAGCGCCCTGCGACATTGCGGCATGTGACCCTGCCTACTTCAAACCAGGCTTAGGAGAATTGGTACGACCAACTTCTACGACAATCTCCCGGCTCGGCTCAGCCTCCTCCGCATCAGACTCCCCCTCATCCAAACAACTTAAGTCCAAATCCGGATACTTTGCCGCCACCAGCGCAATGAATTCGGCATAACCAGCAGCTCTTGCCTCTGCCAGCTTCTCAGTGTAGGCATCCGACTCTTTGAAGGCCTTGACTGGATCTCTCACAGCACGCCGCATCGCCACTTGCTTTTCCTCTAACTCGACTCGGAGTTTACGCTCCACCTCCAAGTCCCGGGACAGACCGGCCTTATCCGCCCTTAGAAGTTCCGCTAGTTTTCCCAAATCATAACTCTTTCGCTGCTCGGCTTCATACAAACCGCGAAGGGCCCGAGCTTCATCCACCTCTTTCTTCTGTTGCCTCAGTAAGATCGCTTGTGAGTCTATCTTCTCCTGCATCCGAGTCTGGTGCCCTTTCAACTCCTCCAGTCTCCTCAGATCCCACTCTCGGTGCTTCTTCACCTGCTCGGCTGCCAGAAAATGCTTCACAGCCAGTTGGAAAACAGGTTACCAAAAACAGAATGTTACTGACGCCAATATCTCGTCAAAAAATATATACACATAAATATATTGTACGTACCCGAAGGTGATCCTCTAGAGCAGCTGAGGTTTTACCCACATAATTATTCTCATTTGATGCAAACAACTGCTCAACTTGATCGTAAGGGATTGCTTTTTTCACAGCTGCATGAAAAGCAGATAAGGTGGCCCGCCCGACACTAGTAGCATCTGGCTCGGTGGACTCACCCGAGCCAGCCCTAGTTGCACGCCTTTTGTTTCCCCTAGCCGAATCTCCGACGGTTTCGACTTGTTTCTCGGCCCTGCTCCCTTGCCCCTCAGCACCTCTTTTCTCGGTTTGTATCTCCGCAACTCGTTCGGATCGGCGAAGCCCCTCCCGAGTAGACCTATCCTCACCATCTTCCGGCGAAACCAACCCCTTAGGTGTTTCTGCTCGGCTAGCTACTCTGGTTTTTTTGAGAGCCCTATTCTTCAGCCGAGCTTGGAGTTCAGCTTGCTCTTCAGCCGCACCCATTCCTGTTCACTCATCAACAAGTCGGTTAAAAAAAAAAAAAATAATTATGGATATAATAAGTCAGCAAGCACAAGGAACTACACAATCACCTGTCCTCGGAATCAGACCCGCGTTTGCTAACCTCAGGGGAGTCAGAATGCTATTAACAGACCCCTGCCTGGTACTAAGTCCAAGTACCCGATCAACACCGACTTTCTCGTCGTCTGTTAAGACCACCGGCCTATCCCACTCAACTGCAACAACAGCCAAACAACAAAAAGAAGAAGTTAGTGGCAGTACTATATATGTATGGCTAAAAAATAGAGCACAAGAAGGGACCAAGGGAAGAAGGACCCGACCTGGTTCCCTAAAACAGCGAGCAACGCTACAGGTCGGTGTTCGACCCCCTTCCAAAAACTCCCATGCCCCCGACACAAAAAACCAATGTTGTTTCCAATGCTTTGGGTACGAGGGTCGATCTCCCACTATTTTTCCCACGGCACTTTGAAGATAGCAAAAGCCGACCTGCTTGGGACTCCTTTTCAGAATCAGACAGTGTTGGAGTTGCTTTATAGTCGGCTCGGTGCCGTTCATTTCCATCCACAACACGTACAAAGATAGCATGACCCCGTACGCATTCGGATTCAATTGGTGCGGCGCTACACCAAGAACACATAACCAACTTTGGAGACAAGGCTTCAACGGGAGTCTAACCCCTTGCCCAAACATATCTGTATACAATGTAACGTACCCCGGGGGCGGACAACTAGGCTTTTCACCCTCCTGAGGCAACCTAATCTCAACATTATGTGGAACCCCATAACGCTCCCGGATACGGTCCAGCTACCCACTCCTCACGGTGCTAGGAAAATGGTCAGCTGACCAGTTTTTGTCAATATAAAACTCGGGGTCCGACGGCACACCAAGCCTACTCGGGTAATAATTTACACCATAGTCCAACGCCCAACACCCTACTTTCAGTGCGTTACTACCCTCGTATGGGATTAGTTCGGCACCACTCCCTGACCGGCTCGGCTCATCATCTACCCCATATCCAACCCTCACACTATGCCTCTCCATCACCGGTAACCCATCCACCACCTCATCATTGGATGCCGAAGTCTCTCCGCTATTTGCACTTCGCTCAACCACACCCATATTGCCTTCATCCCCCTGCTCAACGGAGAACGCCGACCAGTCCTCCGAACTCCCACATCCCGACATCCTAGAGCAATATAAAAAACAAACTCCAAAGAACAAAAACCCAACAGGAGAAGAGGGGAATAGCTTACCAAAATTTTCAATAACCCAAGAAGTAACTTCCTTCCAAAATCGCCATCTCCAGAAATCGCACTCTCTGGCAAAGAACCAGAGGAGAGTGAAGAAACGCGAAGAAGAAAAGGCTTCTGCGCTTTCTACAGACGACTGTCATTTCCAAATATGCAAAGTAACTCACCTACAAACCCACCAATCGGCAAAAGCCACGTGGACCACACCAACCTTTTTGGAAGAATTTTTCAAAAAATTCAAATGGGCGTGCGAATTTCCTATGTGCTCAGCAGTGGTTTTCTCTAGGAAAGCTGGGAGGTATGCATGTGCACAATATTATATGATTAATATTCTTTAGAATATTATATGGGTTAAACAATATTACAAGGATATGTGGGGCATGGGATGTGTCAAAGTGCACGTGAGGATGGCCACCAATTTCACAATATTACAAGGATGGGTGGCAATATCATATTCATATATATGATATAGCATTTCAAAAAAAAAAAAAAATTAATTATAATATATATATATATATATAGAAGAAGAAGAAAGAAGTAGTTCCTCGCCTTAGCTGGGGACTTGGGGGACTCCTACCAAACATGGCATGACAGGAGTTATATGTGAATTAGCTCGGTACGAAGACTGATGCAACTCCCCACCCAAGGCGTGACCCTTGAATAGAGAGTTGGGGGACTCCTGTTGATATATATCATAGCCGACCTAATTCACTATGTCAAAATGTCCTACCTAATTTACTATATCTACTATGCCAAAATGTCCTACCCGATTTACTATATCTACTATGCCAAAAATGTCCTACCCGATTTACTATGTCTACCAAGTCTAAAATATCCTATTCGTTCTCTGCCATGTGTGCCCTGACACCTTACCACAGTCCACTACTGTTGGTCGCCATGACCGCCCATAGGCCTGACTCAAATCCATCGAGGAATGTCCCGCACGGATTCCAAAGGCACGTCAGACACCTCCTGCAGCAATAGCATGGGTCCTCGACGAACCCATACGGACATCTCACTATAAATATGCCCCTCAAGCATGTCCAGGGGTAAGCTTATTCTCACAAAATCACTCAGAACATTAACTATCACGAGTTCACTAACTTAGGCATCGGAGAGGGTTTGGCCGGTACCGCACCGGTGCCCTTCACGGTGGTCTTTTGCTCATTGTGTGCAGGTGAACCCATACTATAATTTAGGTTTCAGCCCTGCTGAAGCCTCACTGTTGGCTGTGCTAAAAACACCTACAACAATAACCAAAGATGTTGGCTGATTCAATCAAAACAAACGGATGATCTAAATCAAATAAAAGACACTGAAAACCCATTAGTACTCTCAAGGAAATATACTGAAAACCAAAGAAGATATCAATTCCAGAAATTACCCTAATAAAAAACTTCCTTCTACCTATCATGGAACTCACGATCCCACAATACCATATGATGGAAGATCTTTGTTTTGTTTCCACAAGTTTTAATCAACAGCACCTACAGATGACATTCCGAACCAGACAATTACCATTTTGAGCCATCATTGACATTTGAAATACTGTAGGAGAGCTGGCCCCCCCGATAATTTATTGAAGATTTAAACGCACATGATTGTGAGAACCTTACAACTATATCATCCAGTATTTATTATCTTAAAGATCTCCTTCTTTTTAATTGCAAATCACTGGAAAATATTTAAACACTATAAAGTATATTTGAACATGATCAGTTACCGAAGCTTCAGTATCTAGACTTGACTAATTCCCACAGACTACGCGCGCACATCAGTGATTATTACCCGTGGGATATATCCTGGGGACAGCTGGATGGAGGGATATGTCAAGTGACATTCACATTTTTTTTTGTTTTTTGGGTGCTAAGGAGGGCTAAAGCCCAAACAAGGAAACAAAATTACAAAGGAATTAAGCGAGGAGTAGCCACATTGCTAGTATCAGCAGCAAGCACAGTACAAAGAAAGGCAGGCTCTAAAGCAAAAACATGGGGTCCAAGAGGGAAGTCGTAGCTCTTGGCAGCCAAAAGATCAGTAGCACGATTTTGCTCATGATAGACATGGGTAAGAGAGCAAATCCAATCATCATGAAGCTTCAGGTGACAACAGTTTAGGAGACTAAACAGAGGATGATCAGACATAGGGGCATTCTGAAGAAGGGCCACCACATAACTAGCATCACATTCCACCTCCACAATTCTGTAGCCCATATCCCAGGCCAACTTGAGGCCCCAAAAAACACCCCACAGCTCAGCCTCTAGGATTGTCCCAATACCAAGATTCACTGAAAAACCATTTAACCACTTGCCAGTGGAGTTTCTCAAGATACCACCCGCACCAATACAACCAGTTTCAATTTTCCTGCTACGATCAGTATTGATTTTACAGATTCCACACTTGGGAGCAGTCCAATGCAAATGTACCAGGTGCTTCACAACAATATCAGGAGTATGATTACAAACAGTAAACCAATCCATAGCATAATTCATAATTATTTGACGAGAGTTAGGAGGAGTCGAAAAATTCTGCTCAAAGACCACCTTACAACTCCATTTCCACACAAACCAGAGATAAACTGTGAAGACCAACGACCAAGGAATACTATGAAAGGTTCTATGAGATTTTAATTTCTTAAGGAGCCAAGAATCAAAATCAATCAATGAAAGATTATGAACCTTGTTGACGCCAAAAAATGGTTCTCTGACTTTAAGGGTCAACTTAGTAATTTTGCGCCTTCGGTGTGCTTGAGGCCTCGGTAGGGAGCGTGATCTGCAAAATGAGAGAACGCTCGGTAAGACTCAAGGCACCGGTGTGGTACCGGCCGAAGGCTCTCCGATGCTTAAGTAAGTTCGGGAATAGAAAGTTTAACTGACAGATCAATAGGCTTGTATGCCGTTAGTTCTAATTACCTCCACTTTGGGATAGTTGGCCTCCTTTTATAGGCCTTGGGAGGTGTGCATTTGTTGATAATTTCGATGTGGGACTGTGGATGTCGCTTGGGAGCGTGCCACGTGTCCTAGGAGAGGGCGTTGCCCTAATGGTGAGATCGGTAGGTAGAGTGCCAAGGGCGCCTCTGACCAAGCACGAACTTCGGATAAAGGCGGTAAAGGCGCTGAGGCTGCGACCTCGAAGGTGTCCGGGAAAAGGCAGACTACAGTCGACCTGGAGGGGGAGACGACGCCTAAACGCGCTCGGCACCCTAAGCCTCCGAGGGCGACCCTGTTTGCCGAGGATGAAGGCGCCACTTCCGAGCCTGTCACGATAGCCTGTCCGTCGAAGACGGTTCAGTTTGCGAACCACATGATCTTGGGTTCGCAGATGGAACTGTCCGAGATAGAGGAGCTTCCGAAGAAGCAACTTCGGGATGAGGCTGGGCGAGCCTTCCGTCTCTAGGCTTCTGTAAGTTCCGTTTTCTTCCTATACTTTGATTTCCGTTTCTTGCATTACTTAACTGATGACTCTTCCTTTTTTTTTTTTCGCAGGCATCCATGGACATGTGGCTGTGCATGAAGCGGGCCCTCAACTCTGCCGAGCGCTCGAGGAAGCTATATGAGGACGGCAAGGCCAGGGTTGCCGATACCAACAAGGCACTGCAGGACCATGCCAACCTGGTGCTGGACATGCAGGCTGCCGAACGGCATGTCAAGGCCCAGGAGGCTAGGATTGCCGAGCTGGTGTCGGCGCTTGGGGCGGCAGAGTTGGCGGCGAAGGACGCCGAGGCCGCGAAAGACGCGGTGCAGGTGGCGCTGGAGGAGTCCGAGCGGGCCAAAGTCGGCGAGATTGAGGCTGCCGTTCGGGAGGCGGTGAGGACCTACCGATCGTCCACAGAGTTCTCCAAACTTCTGGACAAGGAGGTGGGCTCGGAGATGGCGGACCTCGTTTACCGTTTCAAGCGGTACAATCCCGGCCGGAAGCTCAACCTCAACTTCATCGCCGATCCTCCTCCCCTTCCCGAAGGCATAACGGAAGAAATGATTGAGGACTATGAGGGGGAGGAGGACCCTCTGGATGCCGAGCCTTCCCAGTCTGCTGCCGTTCCTCCCCAGACTTCCGAGGACCCTCATGTTGCTGAGGATGACGTTAGGGAGGCTGCCGTTTGAAGCTGGCCTTGGGCCCTTAATCTTTTGTTTATTAGTATGTAATATTAATTGCCGTTTCAGGCATTTCCGAACAAGTTGATGCCGAGGGCATTTGTTAATTTAAACAATCGTTTTGTTCAACTTGTGTTTTGTTTGATTCATGATGATCTTTTTGAATCCTATCCATGTTTGTTACTGCCGTAGGCACATAACCGTTTAGGATGATTACCGATTGGGCCGTTGGCTACTTAGTTGTTTATTTGCTTTGGATTTAGCCAAGTGTCCCCACTCTCGGTAGACAAAACCCAAAGTTGTGATACTGCCGTTGGCTCATACTTACTTGCCAGAACCCAAGTATCGTGCGCATCGGTAGGATCAAGGCCCCGATAGCCCTTCAACCATAGAGATGCCGTGGGCAAGTCTAGGGTACCGTATAGTTTTGTAGTCTATGTGCAATGAGAATACCGTAGGTAATTCTGGAGCATTGTACTGCCGTTGGCTCGTACTTAATGCATTAACTTTGAACAAAAATGGACAAGTTAAGTTGGAATCGGTAGTAAACGTGTATGCTGTGGCTCATTTTGATGGGCCCTACCGAAAGGTTTTTTTTTTTTTTTTTTGAAATAATACCGCTAGGGTATGATGTTCCGAACACATGTAACTGAATAACCTCGTTTTATATATATATATGCCGTGGGCAAAAATACAAATTTCGCCCCTGCCGTCGGCTAGGGGACTTTACTTAAAATAACTCTTGAGGTGATCCACATTCCATGGGTGACCGAGGGTCTTCCCATCTGTGCCTCGGAGCCTGTAGGTACCGGAACGTAGGATGCCGATTACTTCGTAGGGTCCTTCCCAGGAAGGGCTGAGGGTTCCTTCCGTTGGGTTTTTGGTTGCAAGCGAGACCTTGCGCATGACCCAGTCTCCGATTCTGAAGGAGCGGGGTCGGACCCTTGAGTCGTAGTACCGAGAGACGCGTTGCTTGTATGCCTCATTCCGAAGGTTGGCTACCGTTCGGCGTTCTTCGATCAAGTTTAGGCTCAGCGTGAGTGCAGCCTCGTTCGCCTTCGGTGCGAAAGCTTCCGTTCGGTAGGATGACTCACCGATTTCTACTGGGACAACGGCTTCTGAGCCGAATGCAAGACTGAAAGGAGTTTCCCCTGTGGAGGTTATGTAGGATGTCCTTATGGCCCACAGAGCTTCGGGAAGCTTCTCCGGCCAGGCACCCTTGGCACTGTTGAGTTGCCGTTTCAAGAGCTTCTTTATAATTTTCTTCACGGCCTCTACCTGACCGTTCGATTGAGGGTGAGTTGGGGAGGCGAAGAACAGGTTGATTTTGAGGCAGGTGCAGAACTGCCTGAAGAGTTCCGAATCGAACTGTCTACCGTTATCGGTGATGATGGCATGGGGGATGCCGAAGCGGCAACAGATGTTGGTCCAAACAAACTCTTCGACCCTTGCCGCCGTTATGGTGGCTAGGGCTTCGGCCTCAACCCATTTCGTGAAATAGTCCACGGCAACAATTGCGTACTTAACCTGTCCCTTGCCCTGCGGCATTGGACCAATTAGGTCGAGCCCCCACTGGGCGAACGGCCATGGACTTACGATCGGTGTGAGGGGTTCGGCAGGCAGGTGGGGAATATTGCTGAACCGTTGGCATTTATCGCACTTCTTCATCATTGCTATTGCATCCCGATCCATTGACGACCAATAGTAGCCCTGTCGGAAGGCTTTGTGGGCCAGGGATCTGGAACCGGAATGGTCGCCGCAGACACCACTGTGGATCTCCCGGAGGACATATTCACCC
>NW_018925474.1:0-10683 GCF_002207925.1 Prunus avium | reverse complement strand
AATTATTCCGAGGGTAGTTTAGTCTTTTCCTTCATTAAATTAATAGTTAAATAATAATTAAGGTTTGGGTTGTTACAATTAAGGCCTCATTTGAGATTGCTTTTTTTCGTCAAAAACCTACTTCACTTTAAAGTTAAGCAGTTTAAGGTGTTTGGTAAATCTAAAATATCCCGATTATTTTAAAAGCAGTGGCCTTTTGACAGCAACTTTTAAAAGCAGGTTATGAGTTGCTTTCAAAAGAAGTTGTCTGGCAGTAGATGAGAAGGCAGGAAGCAGGGAAAGTTTGGTTCATTGCCGCATGAGATCTCTGTTACACTTAATTGTTTATATATAATATGAAGAAAGGTCTATCAGTGGAAATTTATTGACTTTCTGCTGGAATCTCTCCCTCCAGCTCCAAATTGTGTCACTTTATTTTGTTTTGGGTGTTTTTCATCTTTCTAGCCATTTTATGATTGTGACTGGAAATATTAGAAGAAAAGCTGGTATGTTAAGCTGTTGCCTTAAAATGCTTAGGAGAGCGGGTGGAGAGATGAAAGATGAAATCCAAGGGCATCAAGCAACAATATTCACAAGCTGGCATATAATGAGATAAAAAGGAAGAACATTGCAATTTTGAGATATATAGGCTGTGTCATATTATGGCACACCTAAAATACCACTTACTAAAATAAAAGACAGTTTGAACCAAAGAAAATAAATAAATAAATGGACACAATACCAAAACAAATGTCGTGAGATAAAGATCAACATTATGACTCTTTCTTTTTGTGCAATTTCTCTTAACCTGTTTTAACGAAGTTAGACTCCGTTTGGGATTGTTTTTTTTTTGGCCAAAAACCTGCTTCACTTAAAGTTAAGCAGTTTAAGGTGTTTGGTAAATCTAAAATATCCCGATTATTTTAAAAGCAGTGGCCTTTTGACAGCAACTTTTAAAAGCAGGTTATGAGTTGCTTTCAAAAGAAGTAGAGATGAGCAGTTAATGACTTTTTTCAATTCCAAAAATACCATCATTAATTTTTTTTTTAAGACACCACCTCCACCTCCACATCCAACTCCACCATCTCCACCACCACCTTCACCACCACCGACCGCCACTGCCACCACCATTTCCTTCTCCGCCACCATCACCACCACCTCCTCCTCAACCTCCACCACCTCCACCTCCACCACCAACACCATCATGCCGCCACCACCATCTCATCCTCAACCTTCAACACCATCACCTCCACAACCACCATCCCTACCACCACTATCACAACCACTGCCTCAACCTTCATCACCACCACCACCTCCACCACCACCACCACCACATCCCTCTCCTTCTTCGCCACCATCACTACCACAACCACCACCTCGTTCTCCACCTCCACCACCACTTTGCCATTGCCACCACCACCTCCACAACCACCATCCCCACTACCACAACCACCACTTCCACCTTCATCACCACCACCACCTCCACCACCACTATTACCACCACATGATTAGCGCATAACACTTTCAACAATCTATTTTAATCATTATTCACAGTTACAACATTTTTATATTAAAATTTACCAAACAGTTTTTACACTGTTTTTTGTACTAACAACACTTTAAAAATATTGTTTACCAAACATGTAGCTGCTTTACTTTACAGATAATTATTTTCAAAGCACAGTAGAAGCAACTTTTTTTAAAGTAACAGCAATCCCAAACTTGCTCTAAATCCTCTCCGTCGTTGAACTTGGAATGTTATTGTATTCGTACATGGATTAATTTGATTGCAGATTTTGTGGCATGGCATGGAGTAAAGACTAAGGCTTTTTGGCAATGTTTTTAAATAAAAAAAATTAAGTGCGCTGCGCCTGCAAAGCACAACAGTGTAGCAGCCAAATATAAGACATTGTTGAGGCATTCTCTAAAACAGGTGGTGGGCACCTTCAACACATATCAAAGGGGCAAACCCACCCACCACCATTGCTTTTTTTGGCAAGGGCAAGTGCAACTGCACCTTCTTACGTCTCTGTAGAAACCCCACTACTCATGGAGCAATGGCTATGTTTGTACCATATTTGGAAATGGACCAATTTTGGTTTATTCTTTAAATAAAGCTGCATGTAGCCCAGACCCAATCTCTTCCTTTCAAACTGAAAATGGTTTTCTCATATTTGGGCCGAGAATTGACAAAATTCCTTTAGAAGCCCATACCTCAACAAGCCTCATTTTAACCCACACTTAAGTCAAGAAGGTAAGTAAGCATTACTAGTTGACCCAAATGACAGTCTGAAGATGGTTTCTCGCCATTAAGAAATGACTTGATCGCTGTCTCTCTCAGCAAGAAAGCACGCTAGATAATGGACGGCAAAACCAAGAGGAACCGTCTTCCGACTGGATCTTCAGCTGCGAAAGGATGACAAATCAAAGGAATACCCCTTAACTATAAGGAATCAATGGTTGAGTGATAGCTTGGTTGTTTACATTGAGAAAGATGTTTTTTCTTGTATTAGTAATGCAAATATAATGCGACGTTTTCATGATATATGAAACCTCGTCGGCAACAATTGTAGGTTAATTGTAATGTTATTTTTTCAATTAATTATGAATAACATTAGTATTGTTTAAATTATAAGGATATTTAGTTTTTTTTATTTTTTTTATTTTTTTTATTTTATAGCTTTTAGCTTTTAAGAATTGCACCTCCGCTGAAGAATTCATGGGTCCACTGCTGCCCACCCGCGTATGTTCTCTTTCCCTCTCTCCTAGCTTCATGTGTTTCTGTTGTCCTCATTCAAGTAGGAGTGGAGTTATGGAACTCAGATTTGGAAATATGACTATGGAAGTTCAAATACTTTTACTGTTTCAGTCACCCATATATTTTATATGCCGACATCGTGATGAATGTGAACGTTTGAAAATTTGTTTCAGCTCTAATGCATGATCATTTTGTGAAGAGTTCCTTTAGAAAATTGTCTAGTGAATTCTAATGTTTGTTATGCAACAAACAATTCTCAAATTACTAGAAAAATAAAAATAAAAAGATATCAGGATTTAAACTTCGAAAAACTTGCTTGTAAAAACTGAAGAATGTTTTGTAGGACCGGCCTGAGTTTTTTATGGTCCCGGGCAAAAGTAAAGAATTAGGCCTCTTCCTACTCTTACATTTTTTTAAAAAATTTCTTTAACTAAAAGTTTAACATTCAAGATAAATAAATGATGTCTATTCAAACTTGAATATAAAAGTTCAAAATCTAAAGCATTTCTACTTGTGAACATTGTTATGTTATCTCATAGTTTCACTACAGTTTTCTGAATTCTTTATTGTATTTAGAATAAAATGAAAATTGCCAGATTTGCATTTGTTTTCATCTATGCAGGTCTTAGATTTTGTTTTGACCTATTCATTCATCAATTCCAAATAAAATGTTTACATCAACTTCAATAGTGTGATTTAGTTCATTGCAATAGATGCAATTGCAATAGAGGGTGCTATAATGTGATGAACCCTCTATTGAATTCCAATAGGCTAACCATGAGACCCACATGACAATAAACTGAAGCTATTGAACTGTATCATTGCAAGAATAACCGCAATTCAATTTAATAGATGCCAAAATAATTTAATTTATTAAACTAATATTGTATTAAATTATTGAACAGCCATTGCGGATGCTTTAATGAAAATATAGATTATTGACGAATACACCATATAGTCAAGAAGATACTCAAAAAATATACTCAGAATAATTTTTTTTTTTTTTTTTAAGAAGTAAAACTTTCAACCAAGATCCGCGACGGATCTGAAAACTATATAAATCAAAGTTATTAATTATGAAGTCCATATCAACAGGAAAATGATTAAATCAAATATAAGTATTATCAGTAGAATGGCGTTGTTGATGAAAGAATCTTCAACCATATTACGAGGAATAATTTATGATGCATTGACATATGGCCTATGAAGTATTATGAGAAGTTATGATGCGATTGTAGCCTCTACTATTAGCTCAACCAGATGAACTGTACAAGTGGGAAGGGAGGACCCATTACAATTCCAAAATCTCTGAAATATGCGAATTCCATGACAAAAGAAAAAGAAAAGGGAAGCTTGAAAGAAAGCTCATCTGGAAAAAAGAATGCGCGTGGTGGCAAAAGAAATATCACCATTTGAGTTTGACCGCTTTGTAGTTGCACTTGCACCGAAAGTTCTTCATACAATGAAATGAAATATTGTTACTAAAATATCCCTATAGTCATTTGAGCAAAAGTGAAAAAAAAAAAAAACCAAAAGAAATTTCTTTTTTCAATTCTCCTTACACTTTGTCTAAAAAAGAGGTTTTAAGACAAAGGAATCTAGCTCAGTGAAAAAGAGCCTTAATTTGCAAACCAAAGATCTCCAGTTCGAATTCCCATAGCATCAAAGTAGTGTGTGTGTATGTGAGAATTCCTTCTTCCCTAAACTACAACTTGTATTGAAAAAGAAAGTGGTTTTAGAAATAGTAAACTTAGATAAGAAAGGGCCTTGTCTACAAAATTTATCAATAAAGTCGTTGAGGAGATTTCAGTTCAACTTTTATTTTGCTATATTTATGTTATGTTAGTCTTTTCTTCTTTTTTTTTAACATTTCAACAATAAAAAAAGTCAAAATTTGGACAATATTAGAAACCAACTTTTTATTTCATAGACTTCAAATGTAAAACAGATTTTTAAAAAAATTACAAACAACTAACAAAAAAATTAAGGAAGTAGCCGTTGGTCAATTTTTTTTATTTTTTTTATAAAAAAAGGTGGTCAACAACCATCTAAATGGGCGAGTACAAGGGTGGAGTTGAAAAAGAATTTATTTTTTTGAAATGAACCAAAAGAAACGAACCAATATAGCGTGTTTTTTTTTTATAGATAATAATAATAAAAGTAATAGTAACTATAAGGGGAGGGGGACTTCTCACACATACACACCTTGCAAGGTCTCATGGTCTCATGGGAATTTAAATCTGAGACCACTAGTTTGTAAGTCACCCTTTTTCACTGGGCTAGACTTCGTTGGCAAACAAGTGTAGTTTATATGATTTAATGTATGCTTTTATTTCTAAAAAGACTATAGAAACTTAAAGTCTCAAAAATAAAATTACCATTAAATTTTAAGCTAATAATTTTAACTAATCCACCCATTAAAAATTTGTGATTCCACACTTGGGTGAGTATGATATGTTGAAGTCACAAGGCAAGTCACCAATGCAAATGGGATGGCAGCTTTTTCTCCAGGCAGGCCCCAATGAGTTTCAAGAGTTTCAACCATCCTTTTTTTCTTCTGTAACTAACTTTATTCCTTTACTTTTTTTGACACAGAGAATTTAAATGCCCATAAAATCATTACCGTGCTCCCTACTAGCTCACTCGATGAACTATTAAAGTGGGAAGGGAGGACACCCATTAAAACTACAAAAAGAAAACTTAAAGGTAATGTCGGTCAAAAGATAAAGTAAAGGTAATGCTTGTCAAATCGCTGCATTTCAACCAAAAAAATAAAGAACGAAAAGTAAAGGAAATATCACCGTTCGATCACTTGTAGTTGCAATGAAATTTCTTCACTAAAACTCGTGTAGACTATCTAAACGCAAAGCTAATTTTCCGTCATTTTTTTTTTATCATAAGGGCCTTTGCAAAGAATCTTTTCAACATTTTTCCCCGTGTGGATTCGGTGTGTATATTTTCGTGTGAATTTTCACATCATTTCTAGGCAGGGTGGTTTTTGTTTTCTTTTTTCTTGGAAAAAACGGACAGGTGAAAAGAAAAGCAATTGAGTTGTGAAAGACTACTAAGTTGCCCTTTTTCTTTTGATGTAAAGGATTCCTTTACTTCTTGAAAACAAATTACTAATATAGGAATAATGTACTAATTGAAGGATCACCCAGCAAAATATTGCTACGTCCCAATATCATCAATAGTCTCCACCAACCCAAATAGTTCAGCTAGATCGAGAGACTTATGCCAGAGCATGGGACATGTGTTTACCTAATGGTTAAAGTTGGTTACAGCTGTTAGAATTGTTAGGAGGTTGGTTAGCTTAGCTGTCAGCTGTTAGCTGTTAGCATGATTACTTACTCATTAAGCAAAGAGACTAAGTAATCATATATATACTGTACAGTGAAAACAATTCAGTAAGTAATATACAGCATTCAGTTTTCTCTTCTGCTCTCAGAAACTTCTTGTAAACTCTTTTCTTCTTCTGTCTCAATTACCATTGTTAGCATGGTATCAGAGCCCTTCGTGGTTCTGAGGGCCTGATTTCTTGCTTCCGCTTCCCTCTTCTTCCCTATTTTTCCCTCTGTTTTCTTCACCTTCGTTGTTTCTGCAAATTTCTTCGTTCTCTTCATGTCTGACATACGATTCTGTAATTTCGTCAATTTCTTCGATCTTTGATTTCTGTTCTTCCAGTTTCTTCGATCTTCAATTTTTTCGATCCTCAATTTCTTCGATCTTCGATTTCTGTCCTTCAATCTCTTCGCTCGATCTTTGATTTCTATTCTTCAATTTCTTTGATTTTCAATTTCTGTTCTTCATGGCGAATTCACATCTCAAGATTGACGGTATTCTCGGTCTCATCACGATCCGGTTGAAGGATGATAACTTCTTGAAGTGGCGTTATCAAATCGAGTCGGTTCTGGACGGCTACGATCTCTTTGGCCATTTTGATGGCTCGAATGTTGCACCGCCAAAATTTGCAATTTTGGATGAGGAAGGTGTTACATCTGAACTCACTGCAGCCTACAAGGCCTGGGTGCAGGCCGACAAAGCACTTCTTAGCTTGTTGATTGCCACGCTTTCTGATGAGGCGCTAGAATATGTCATCGGTTGCAAGACGGCGCATGATGCCTGGTTGAATCTGACGGATCGTTATGCCACGGTCTCTCGTGCTCGTATCAATCATCTCAAAACCGAGCTTCAAACTGCACAGAAAGGCTCTGAATCAATTGAGAAGTTCTTGCTTCGCCTCAAACACATTCGCGATCACCTTGCTATCGCTGGTGTTTTGGTGTCCGACGATGATATGATGATTGCAGCCTTGAATGGCCTTCCTTCTAAGTATGATATGATTAAGACAGTCCTGGTTGCTCGTGACACTTCGCTCTCCTTCAAAGACTTTCGCAATCAATTGCTTGCGGCTGAACAAGCTGCAGAGGCACGCGTGCTTTCTTCTCATGCACCTATGGTTGGCATGCTAAGTCAATCCTCTCCCTCTGCTTCTTCCCATGCCTTCTCTGGTTCTGGTCACGGTGATGGTCTCCTTCCAACTCCTCCAGTGCCTCATACTGCTTATATGAGTTCGCAGCCTTTTGGTCGATCTTCTTCTCATTCTTTTGGTGGCCGAGGCAGATCCTCTGGTTCTAGACCTTTTGGTCGTGGTTTTCAGAACAGGTTTCAAGGTCCTCCTAAGTCTGGTGGTGGTGTTGTTCCTGAGTGTCAAATATGCAGCAAGTGCGGTCACACCGCAGTCAATTGCTATTTTCGCAATTCGAATTCCTCTTCTCCCGGGTGCTCTTCCACAATTGAATGTCAGATTTGTGGCAAAAAGGGCCATGAGGCTCTAGATTGTTATCATCGCTCCAACTATGTTTATCAAGGTTCTCCACCACCTGCCTCCATCACGGCCATGGCAGCTCAGACTTCTTTCTCTCCTGATGCTGTCTGGATTGCAGATAGTGGGGCCAGTCATCACATGGTACCTCATATGACCACAATGGATTCTGCTTCACCTTGCACCTCTTCCGATCAAGTCAGAGTGGGAAATGGGGAAGGTTTGCGCATTGATCATATTGGCTCAGCTCATATTCCCACTACAACTTCCTCTCGGTTTTTATCTTCAGTTTTTCATGTGCCTCAGCTTACGGCCAATCTTTTGTCTGTGTATCACTTGTGCCGGGATAATAATTGCCGTATGATTTTTGATCAATTTGGATTTTCTATACAAGACAAAGTCACCAATAGGGTTCTGTTCCACGGCAAGAGTGATCATGGCCTGTATCCCATCCCATGCTCGGTCCCTTCTTCAACTCGTGTAGACAATAAGCAGCCAAAGATGGCTTTTCTTAGACAACAAATTCATTCCTCGCTGTGGCATAGTCGATTGGGTCATCCTACTAATGAGGTTGTTCAACTCATGCTTAAGGAAGCACAACTTCCAGTAGTTTCAGATTCCATTTCTCAGATGTGTTCTTACTGCTTGAATGGTAAAATGCATCATTTACCTTTTTCTGCAAAGCACGATAAAGCTCTTCTTCCTTTCTATAGGATTCATAGTGATGTATGGGGGCCTGCACATTGTAAATCAGTTGATGGATATCGATATGTTGTAAGCTTCATTGATGAATATACTGGTTTTCTGTAGCTATACCCTCTTTCTGTCAAATCTGAGGTGTTCTCTCTTTTTCTCAAGTTTTTTGCCTTTATTACCAATCACTTTCATGCCTCAATAAAATACTTTCAAAGTGATGGAGGGGGAGAATATATGAGTCATCAGTTTCAGGATTTTTTATCTACTCATGGCATTGTTCATCAAGTCTCATGCCCCTATACACCTCAGCAAAATGGTCTTGCTGAAAGGAAAAATAGGCATTTTGTAGAGACTGCTATTACTCTCTTGACTGAAGCTTCTATGCCTGACAAATTTTGGTTCCATGCCATGGCACATTCAGCTTACCTCATTAATCGAATGCCTAGTAAGGTTCTTGCCAATCAATCTCCTTATTTTCGGCTTATGCAAAAATTGCCTGATATCAGATATCTACGTGTGTTTGGGACTGCTGTCTATCCGTGCTTAAGAGAGACTAATTCTCATAAATTGCAACCTCGTACTGCTACTTGTGTGGTCATGGGATATCTTATGGGCTATAAGGGTGTGTTGTGTTATAATTGTACTACTCACGGATTTGTCATCTCTGGCCATGTCATCCATGATGAGTCTATTTATCCTTTCAAGCATCCCAGCCCTTTACAATCCAATATTGTGTCCTCTGTGTCTCCATCTCTTTCCATTTCTCTCCCTTCCACTCTTATCATTCCTTCTGAGAACCTTGTTCCCCATGCCAGTCCTCTCTCCTCTTCTCCCTCTCGTAGAGAGTTTTCTCCTGCTGCTCCTTCGCATCTCCTTTCTACAGATGCATCTTCTTCTTCTGTTCAGCCTCTGGCGGGCTCTTTTCCAGTTTCGACAGATCAGCATTTGCTTCCTCTTGCTCATGTCAATTCTGGTTCTTCTTCTAGTCTCTCTTCTTCTTCAAACATCCATCCCATGACTACCAGGTCCAAATCTGGTCTGTGTCAAAAAAAGTCTTTTGAGGATTATCAGTGTCTTACTTCTTTACATGATTCTACTACACTTGATGAGCCTTCTACATTTCGTGTGGCTTCTTTCTCTCCTGCCTGGATTAAGGCTATGGAGGAAGAGATTTCTGCCTTAACCATGCAGGGTACTTGGTGTTTGGTCCCTCGCCCTGTCAATACAAATATTGTTGGCTCTAAATGGATTTACAAGATCAAAAGAAATTCAGATGGGACAGTTTCTCGCTATAAAGCTCGACTGGTGGCACAGGGGTTTAGTCAAGAGGCCGGCTTTGACTACGATGAGACCTTCAGTCCAGTGGTACGTCATACCACAGTTCGTCTTATTCTCAGTTTGGCTTCTATTAATGGCTGGTCTTTGCGGCAGCTTGATGTCAAGAACGCTTTTCTTCATGGCGATCTTGACGAGGAGGTTTACATGAAACAACCACAAGGGTTTGAAGACTCTTCTCATCCTGACTATGTGTGTAAATTGCAAAAATCTTTATACGGCTTGAAACAAGCTCCAAGGGCCTGGAATGCCAAGTTTACGGGTTACTTACCTTCTCTTGGTTTCAAAATGTCACACAGTGATCCAAGTCTGTTTGTGAAGATTTCAGATTAAGCTATTGTTGTATTATTGCTTTATGTTGATGATATTATTCTCACAGGTTCAAACCCTCACGTTATTCAAGAGGTTATTACAGATCTTGGTTCAGTGTTTGACCTCAAGGACTTGGGTCCTCTTACCTTCTTTCTTGGCCTACAGATTTCGTACAGGTCAAATGGTGATCTTTTTATCAATCAACAGAAGTATGCCAAAGATCTTTTAGTCAAGGCTGGGATGGAGTCATGTCGATCCTGCCCAACTCCCTCTAAACCTCACACACAGGTTCTTCCCATAGATGGTGAACCTTTAAAGGAACCTTCAGTATACCGCAGTATAGTGGGTGCTCTTCAGTACCTAACTTTTACAAGACCAGACCTCTCCTACTCTGTTAATACTGTCTGCGAATTTATGAACAGTCCCACAGAGGTTCATTTTCAGTTGGTTAAAAGGATTTTGCGCTACATTCAAGGGACTTTGCACTATGGTCTTACTTATTCTTCTTCTGTTCCAGTTTCTTTGTCTGCATATAGTGATGCAGATTGGGCTGGGGACATTACCACTCGACGATCAACCACAGGATTTGTTGTCTTCTTGGGTTCCAATCCAATTTCATGGCAGTCTAAGAAGCAAGGGTCTGTCTCCCGTAGCTCCACTGAAGCTGAATACCGTGCTCTTGCTAATGCCTCAGCCGAGGTAGCTTGGGTTCGTCAGATACTTGCAGATCTTCATGTATTTCTCCCAGAACCTCCACTGTTGTTTTGTGATAACATGT
>NW_018925469.1:10136-22251 GCF_002207925.1 Prunus avium | reverse complement strand
GATTATTGGCTCCAAATTGCAAGTGGCTTCATATACCTCTCGAAGTCTTCTTTGCGCTTCTGTCAGTCCTATGCAGCGAGTCAGAATACCTCCTGGCAGGCGTCTGTAGAGTTCGCTGAAGATAACCACATAGTCCTTCAAGTCCTTGATGTTGCTTCCCTCGATCAGACTTTCTTTCACGGATTTTCTCCAATCCTTTTCCTCCAGCGGCTCCTCCTGAGCCGTTACTTCAACTGCTGGAACATCCCTTTTTATCACGGTGATGTTGGGCTGTTCTTGGATAAATGAGAGCTTTGACCTCAATGTAGCCAAAGCATCGGCGTATCTATTGGTGACTCCCGGGATATGTTCCAGCAGCACTTGCTTGAAAGAACCGATCAGTTTTTCAGCAGCTGTGCGATATGGTGCCAATGTTGACTCCTTCACAGCGAAGCTTCCTTGTAACTGACTTAGCACCAAATTTGAATCGCCAATGATTTTAATATTCTCTATGCCCATTTCCTTTGCTGTAGATAGCCCCATAATGAATGCCTCATACTCCGCCACATTATTTGTGCATGGGAAATTTAGCTTGAATGAGAGGGCCGTGGCTTGCCCTTCGGGGTTGATGAGTACCACACCTGCTCCTCCACCATTTGACGTAGCAGAACCATCGAAGTAGAGGGTCCATGGTTCTTCCTTTGTAACAACAGCCACCGTTTCCGGCAGCTCCCCCAGAATCTCCTTCGAAAGAATTGGTCCTTCTTTTTCAGGAAATAGAGCCAGCATGTCAATCACGGCTTGTCCTTTGATGGCCCTAGGAGTTGTGCATGTGATATCAAATTCGGACAGCTGCAATAGCCACCGTGCAAGACGTCCAGAGAGCACCGATCTCATGAGCAAGTACCTTACGGGGTCGGACTTCACTATGAGCTGTACCTTATGAGCAAGGAAGTAGTGATGCAAGCGCTGCGCAGCATAGACAAGGGCAAGGCATAAAAGCTCGGTCTTTGAATATCTTATTTCAGCTCCCCTTAATTGCCTACTCACGTAGTAAATAGGGCCTTCTTCTCCACTATGGTCGTCTTGAGCAAGTAAGGCCCCAACCGCTGTGTTTGTTGCAGCTAAATAAAGCTTGAGAGGAAGTCCCGGAATGGGTGCTCTCATGGTGGGCAGCTTAGTAATTATTTGTTGCACCTGCAGATAGGCTTCTTGGCATTCCTTGCTCCATTCGTATGGGCTGCCCTTCTTGAGTAAGGGAGTAAAAACACTCATAGTGGCAGCAAGACCTAAGATGAAGCGTCGAATATAGGACAATCTCCCCATGAAACTTTTCAACTCCCTTGGATTTCTTGGAGGCGCAAGGGAATTTATAGCTCTTGTTTTTTCAGGATCTACGTCTATGCCACGCTGATGCACTTGGAACCCCAAGAATTTTCCGGATGACACCCTGAATGCACACTTTTTGGGGTTCATTTTTAACCCATACATCCGACATCTTTCCAGCACCTTCCTCAGCACCGCTCGATGGCCTTCTCTAGTTTTTGACTTCACCACAAGATCATTCACATAGTCTTCCACCTCTTTTCCCATCATATCGTGAAACACCGCTGTCATGGCTCTTTGATAGGTGGCACCAGCATTTTTAAGACCGAACGGCATGACTGTGTAATAAAAATTCCCATATGGTGTTCGAAAGGCCGTCTTCTCAGCATCTTTGGGTGACATTTTAATCTGATTGTAACCGCTAAACCCATCCATGAATGATAGCAAACCTTGACCCGAAGTTGAGTCAATTAGGATATCCATGTTGGGTAGCAGGAATTCATCCTTTGGGCAAACTCGGTTGAGGTCTCGATAGTCCGTGCATATTCTAATCACTCCGGTCTTCTTTTTCACGGGAACAATATTTGCTAGCCATGTTGGGTGCTTGATTGGCTTGATGAATCCAGCAGCTAACAACTTCTCAATTTCCACCTTGATTTGCTTTTCAATTTCAGGATGAAAATTCCTCCTTGGCTGCACAACAGGTTTCGTACCAAGCTTAATATTCAATGTATGGCTTACCAAGTTTGGATTTAAACCGGGCATTTCCTCGTAGCTCCAAGCAAATACATCTCTGAATTCTCTTAACAAAGGCACTAAGGCCTCCTTCTCCTCATTTGTTAAATGGATGCTGATGGAGATAGGCTTTGGGGCAGAGGGGTCGTCACTCAGATTAATTGCTTCCAGCTGCTCAGCTACGGCTGTTGATCCATCTTGCATGTGTCTAGGTGCTATCATTGGCTCCTGGAAAGCGCAAGACGGGGATGTTTTGTTATTTGGACCCTTACGGCTGTTTGTTTGCATGGCTTCTCCTCCATACTCGGGGCTTTCCCATAGGACACGGTCAAGCCCCCAATCCCGTCATAAGCTCTACACGATGCATCCGTCTGGCAGTGTCACTTTCAAGCATTGGGAATGATTGTAGGCATGGTTGTTAGCTTCCGAGTGTCTCTTTCTTTCTCGCTCAACGATGGTGATGAGTTCTTCATTGCTTAAATCACGAATTTCAGTCCATGAGGGTAGGTAGATTCCGAAATCCTTAGATGGGTTGCTTCCAGCGCCTATGCACTCAGTGTAAAATTTTGCCTCGGAGTAGTGGGCTTCGTCTTTGTTGAACGGCGCTTGATTCCCAAGTATGCGAAATGGCCTTAGCCCAATCCTTCCCTTCACGCACTGATGGTAAGTAGAGACCACAAGTTTATGCTTGTTGAGCCATGGCCTTCCAAGTAAAGCATGATAAGCCACATCTACATCTACTACATAAAACTTGGTAAGCGACCTAATTGGCCCCACCTTCAGATTTACCTGCACGTGCCCAACCGTGATCTCACTTTTATTCCCGAAATCGCTGATGCTTGTTTGAGATTGGACTATCTTGGATAATGGAATACCAGCTACCGTAAGCACAGATAGGGGCAATATATTGACAAAGGAACCTGTGTCTACCAAAGCCCTTCTTATAAACACATTGTTGATTTGTCCCTCCAAATAAAGTGGTCTTCTATGATCCGGATATGGAACTTCCATGTCTTCATCTATGAAAACGATAGCATTGTCATTTCCCAAGAATGACCTTTGTGGTTGAGCAGCGAAGCAATGAGGATTCGACTCCGCAGAGATGTTCATGAGAGCTACAGAAGCTGCTTCTCTTGCTTGAGGCCCAAAGCCAAGTGGGTCAAAGAGTGACTTGAATTTTGGATTCCTTTGGAGGACTTGTGAGGCCGTAGGTCCCTGCTTCAGACCTAGATAACGTTCCATCACACTTGCTTCGGCCTCCGTAAGATTGTGAAACGTTACAGCAGCTGTTTCCTGCGGCACAGACGAAGCCCCCAAGTAGCATTCTTCCGGCATGTCCATCGAGAATACTTCATTGGCTGTGCTATCATCCCATCCATCGGCAAGGGGCCATGGGGTATTGTAGCTGGAAGGTTTCGAATATTTGCACCAATAAGCTTTCTCCATGTTTCCACAAGGTTCCCAAGTAGCCTCGGGTGGCTTTGGGTCATTTTTCCATGGGTGACATAACTCATCGTCGTCGAGTAAGTCATCGGAGCAGGTGATGACAGCAGCTATCTCTTTTCCCCTTCATTTTGGCAAGGGGTCTTCGTCGATGGTTTGCTTCCTGGAGGGAAGCTCAAGAACTCCTTCATGTATTTTAGCATGTAAAATCCTCCTTAAGCTTTGACAAGCTGTGGTTGGATGCCCCACAAATTGGTGATAACGACAGTACCTATGATCATTTTTCTCCTCTCGGGTGGGGATTTTGTAAGGTCTGAGAGGCTTGATTGCTCCATTAGCAATCATTGTGTCGAGAATAGCATGGAACTCTTCGTCTTTGCAAGGTAATGGTGGGTATGTCTCCCTATCCTTTCGCTTGCGTGAGTTGTAGTCACCCGATGATTTATCGTCCACTGCCAATGTCTGATGCGCCTCCTTCTTCTCACTCCTCCAGCTCCTCTGTCCAGCTGGTTTGACAAACATACTTGTCCTCCTTACTGCTTCCAGCAGCCGAGAAAATTGACTGATGCCAATGTTTTCCAAATAGACTCTATAATCTGCCATGATATTGCTGATGCAAATTTCGACCAGCGCCTCCTCGTCCTTCTCATCATAGCAGTCCAAAGCTAGGTCCCGGAACCTGCGTACAAAGTCCACGGGATCCTCCCCATGTTTTTGGCGAGTGTTGTTGAGTTGAGTGGTTGTAACTCTCTCCTCATGCTGGAAGTACTTTTTGCAGAACCTACTGACCAAATCCTCCCACGAACGAACAGAGCCTGGTGCTAGTGTCGTATACCATGTATAAGCACAGTCGGTAAGGCTCTTTGAGAACTCGCGGAGCCGGAGATTATGGTTGCCAGCATGTGGTCCCAAGGCATCAAGGAAACGGTTGACATGCTCCTTCGGGCTCCCTTTCCTCCCATCGAAGAGGACAAAGCTTGGTGTTTCATAGCCCTTAGGATATGGCTGCTGGAGCAAGCTTGATGGATACGGCGGTTGAGGAATATACTTCCAATCCTCTTGGCTTCTACTCAGCTCTTTTTCCAGCATAGCAATGACATCTTCTTGGGTGACAAAAGATGGTCCCTTTTGTTCAGACCCTTTTCCAGCAGCAGCAAACTCCTCTTGTGGGTGTTTCTCGTTTTCTTCGCTTGACTTAGAGACCGAACTTTTCAGCTCCTTGATCGTGTCTACCATCTCCTTCTGACTTTCTCCCATGGCATGGATGGCAGCGATGAGGTCTGAGAGGGTGAAAGCTCCCTCACTTGCACGCCCTTCTTCTCTAGAGGAGGCATTTTGCCTTGATTCCGAATCACCATGGTCTGGCCCATCTTGAGAAGTCATGTTGTTGCTTCTAGTCTTCTTCTTTAGAGGCATTGGTTCAGATATTGGCTTAATCGCTAGCAGAGTCGCCAATTTATGTAGGGGGCCTTTTCTTCTCTCTCTGAAGGCTGTGGGTTGTGTTATGTTGGGTGGAAGAGGTCCTATTTATAGTTGCTGGGGTTTGTTCTTCTCCAAGAAACCCTAATGGTTTCTTCCCAACTTTGCTAAGCTCTCTTCTTCCTTTCTTCTCTTCATTCTTGACTTACCTTATGGTGGCAAAGTCATTTCTGCCCAATCTCACAAAATCAGAGATTTTGGGTGCTCCAGGCCTCTTCCAGCGGTTGCCTCAGAGGGGAACTTCCCTTTTCCACCCATCTTTTCCCTCTTCTTTCTTCCTCCTTTCATGGCCAATATCTGATGGAGGAAGGAAAATGAATATGCATGCTGGTTCAGAGGATGGCACCCTCCCTTGTACGCCAATATCCCTTGGTCTTTTTACTGCCTTTACTTGGAACTTGCTCCTTCCATGTGTGACCTCCCAGCAGCCCCCTTTTTTTATGCGGATCCTTTGGCCTTTCGTTGCTTCCTGCTTCAGCCAAGTGCTGAAGGCCTTGGACTCTTTTATTCAAATGGTATGAGCCTTTCAATATAGAAAACCAAGTCATCTATTAAGTGGGCTAAATTCACCAAATATTTGGGCTTTATAGGCTAAAGTAATGGGTTATTTTGGTTGGGCTACCCTAGTTGACTTAATGGGCCATTTCCTCTCTTGTGCTTACCCACATTTGGGTCTAAGAAAATGGGCTTGAGTCCCGAGGCCCCCAAGCGACCTGAGACTTCCATTTTCCGACCCATGGGTGGGCCCCATGATAACTCGTTACCATCCATACCACAATCCTGCTCAAGCAAGCCCCAGGCATTCGAGTGGCTTGGGCCCACTTAAGCTTGTTGTGGGATAATAATTTCCTGCTTGGCATGGTAAGTCGCTTGGCGTGCTTTTTTTAAGTATGACGCTTGGTAGGATAATTGGCACGGATTTGCAGAGCTAAATGCATCTTATAATTTTAATCTCAATTTCTAGCACGGTAGATCTTATTTGGCATGATATGGCTTGCGCATGGCAGACTTCTGTATACTTTTAAACCAGGTCTTTTTCCAATAATATATCGTCTTGGGCTATGGATTTATTCGGGCCCAACCATGGATTTTTTGGGCCTCAACACTTAGCAATTCTTGAAAAATCTCGTTCTCCTAGACCTAGGGTCCAAGGAAGTTTTGGTCACTCATCCTTGGATCTAATCTAAGAGTTGAGAAAAAACTGATTTAAATATCAATTTGTCATTATTTTATTACTTTTACTGTACAAAATATTAATTTAACTTAAACAAAAACAAAAACTTAAAAAAAGAAAAAAATCACTCCAACCAAAACACGCTCTCTCTCAGAAAACCAAGAACATGTTCTTCCTCTATTATCTTTCACAACTACCTTCAACTCTGGCATTGAACACAAAAATCAAGAACACGTGCCGTTTAAGATTCACTCTAATTCTTATTGGTAATCTATTTCATCTCTTGATTTAGATTCAAATATTCAATTTTTTCAGAAACAAAAGAAAAATTTATTGACCCAAATCCGGAGCCATCAAGCCATCCCTTCACACTTTAATGTGGTTGAATTTCAAGGACCCACAACCAAGTCACTTTCATGTTGTTCTCTGCCTTTGTGATCAATTTTATGTAATTGTTAGATTTAAATGATTCATGAACCTAGTTTGGGAAAACTTCAATTTTTAACAAACAAATTTTGGGCTTTTTGTTTTTATAGTTCATGAACCCAGACTGGGGTTTCTGCAACTATATTGTATTTTCATGAAAGGTTCATGTTTTCTTATTCACTAGGCGTGAAGGAGAAAGATGATTGGCTTTGGAGATGAGTTTTTTGTTCTTGTTTTTCATCTCTCATATTAAACTCTTCTTTTTTTCAAAAAAAAAAAATTACTTTTATTATATTGACACACCCACCCACATTGTTTTGTACTTTTTCACCTATTATCCATGACAACTCAAGGGCAATTATTATTTATGTGGGATTAATTTTATTTTTATATATGAGATTAATAAATAAAAATTTGCTAAGTATGTATAAAAAATTCTGAATATTTTGGTAATTTTCAGAATTTGTTTCGATTTTTAAAATTTTTTCGGCTGATGTCAGCTCCCTTAGGCAACAGCTTGGGCTATCTTGCCTCGGGCCTTGCCTGGGCTGGACGTCACCGCTGGAGCTGATTTTCGAGAGCGGGGCCTTTTGCCTGGGCTGGGCTGTCCGCTGGAACTACTCTTACGCGTATCCATTTATTACCCATCCCACCTCTTGGAATCCATTCCTCCAAAAAAATCCTCTCCGAATCCAATATCTTCCTTCCCCTTATGCCAAGAAAGCAAGAATCAAACTCATCAGCTATAGCACCCTCCCTCATGTGCCCTTGATTGCTCGTCTGCTGTCGGCGGTCAGGTACTTTTCTGTAGCAGCGACGTCGTCTATCAGGTACTGTGCTCTCCTCCGAAACTGAGTCGTTAAATCTTTCGATTAGTTATGAAACGAGACAGTCTTACATTTATTTTCATTCCCGCATCTAATGATGATTTTGCATTCAACAGGGTGCAAGTTTGGCTATCCAGTCGATTTGTTAATTGCCGATGGCCAGCTCTCTACAACGCTTCTCCAGCCGTGCTTGTGTTTCTCGGACCACCATTGTCCAAGGGTCAAAACCATTCCTGGTGGACGCATATGTCGAGGTCAAACCTGGTGAGGTCGGGATTGTCCCTAGCATTCCAGAAGAACATTGTCACCGTGAGGTACTATCATAATCTTTTTCTTTCCAAAATTTAATTTGATCAACTTATATTTTGGCCTACTCTTCAATGGGGCATACAATTCCTTTTGTTTTGATGGAGTAATCTTTTGTGTGTTAGGGAAACAGTTTTTGGTATGCCAATCCACTTGGGGCATTTGCGAAAATTGTTATATCTGTGTGAAAATAACAAATCTTGGAGTCTGAACTTGTTCTTTTTCCATGAAACCACAAGTTTTTCATAGTCACCACACCATTTTCTACTTTCTTCAAAAGGGACTGTGCTTGGTAATATCTGTTACTCTTTTCTTTTTCCTTTTAATTCTCATATTGGCATACATGACAGGTTGTAATAGGCTCACCTGCTAGGACTGCAACTCAACAAGGATCAGGGTAAGTTTGCGAGATCGAAGTATGTCCTTTTTGCTGTTTACTGTTTTCATTTCTTTCGTGTTGAATATTTGGGTTTTGGGGTATTGGAATTTGCTTTGGGGTGTTGAATGTTCTTTTGTGGTTAATAGCAGTATATAGGTGTTATCCTTTTTGCTTAACATAATCTTGTGCACCTGGAGCTATGAAACTTAAGATACAGTCTCATCATGCATTCATCTAATGGCTGAAAATTTGTGTAAAAAATGTGATGCCACCCACTAGAATACCACTAGAATATGTATGGATGTATATACATATTATGATAATATATATTCTAATGATGAAAAATGTTCTATTTCCAGACTGTCATATGCATTTGTCTTCAAATATACGTCTGGCAGCAGAACATTATTCCTCTAATATATGTTTGTATAATTGTATATAATATTAGGAATACCATATTGAGATTTTGCGCAGTAACAATAATCAAGCCACTCTTCTTAAATTCAGTACTGAGACCAAACTACTAGACATTTAGAGTTTTTTTCCTTTCTTTTTGTCATATTTGACTTTGAGATTTTAACTGCAACCTTTTAAACTATCCAAAACACTTGAAATAATATCAAAGGTTCCTGAATTGTCCAACGTAACCACAAAAGTTCTCTGCAGGTCCTTATCATAAGACCAAACTACTAGACATTTAGAGTTTTTTTTTCTTTCTTTTTGTCATATTTGACTTTGAGAGTTTAACTGCAACCTTTTAAACTATCCAAAACCCTTGAAATAATATCAAAGGTTCCTGAAATGTCCAACGTAACCACAAAAGTTCTCTGCAGGTCCCTATCAAGATTTGCTACTGCTCTTTCGCGCCCTTTCAGCACTGCCACTACAGCAAATGAGACTCAGACTCAGAAGCTTGAGCGCATCGCTGACGAGCTCCTCAACCTCACAAAGATCGAGAGGCACGATTACTCCATCCTCTTCAGGCTGAAAATGGGCCTCAATCGGTATGGCCCGGCAATCTCTGGAATTGGCCCGACATCTTCTGAATCTGGGCCTGCCTCCACGGATGCCAAGGCCGTTGAGAAGACTGCATTTGATATAAAGATTGAGAAGTTCGATGCAGCGGCAAAGATCAAGATCATAAAGGAGGTTAGGACTTTCACTGACTTAGGACTGAAGGAGGCTAAAGAGTTGGTAGAGAAGGTCCCTGTTGTGGTGAAAAAGGGCCTGACTAAAGAGGAGGCAGGGCCCATTGTTGACAAGCTTAAGGAGTTGGGCGCTACTGTGGTATTGGAATGAGATGAGTTCTATTCTTTTGTTTTGCTTTTTAGTTTATTTTATTTTAGTTTTTCTCTCCCCATAGATTAGTGAAAATGAGTTAAATGATAAATGGAGACAATATTTTTTAGAGTTTGTTGAATTGGGACTCTTATGTTTAGGTTTAGGATGGTTCCTAATTTTTCCCTCCACCTAATGGTTTACTTTTGTTCTTGTCTTTCATATGATCCACCCTTGTTCTTATTGTTATATTATCGACCTAAAAATATGCAGATTTGCTGAGAAATGCTATGTTTATGGCTATTTTTGAAGTTCTCGTCAAGATTGGGATTTTAGGACTTATGCTTGAAGCCTGTGATTAGTTTGTGTCTGGTGCTTAGTTTGTTTAATGGGACTCCCACCATTACACAAGGACTAGGGATCACCATATAGGCTGATTATTTCACTGTCACAACCCTCTTGGACTTATAATTTATCGCATACAGAACATTGAACTTTTTCTTTTTTTCTTCATGAGAAATAGATGGATTTGGTTTGGTGGATTGTCTCAGCTGCTCGTAATTGCCAAGTTTACCATTTTCGGATTTACGTATTCTTTTTATATTTTATATTACGGTTTGAACTTTTAACCCCTTCTAACATTGTAGAAGAGAAACAGTATGAGACTAATAGCTAGTTGGTGTGGCATTTAGGTATTCAAACATGCATATTATCTGGAGAAAGAAGACGAAAATCCAAACATGGGCAAGCCAATTTTTGCTTATCCATGGTGAATACAATAAATCCAGGAACTTCAAACATGCATGTGAAGAGATCTTTCAACCCTTTTCAGCATCATGCCCACTTCTTTCACTCCTTCAAAGCAGCAAAGATGCTCATTTTGGGAGAGCATGTTGGGGCTGAGGTGGGGTTAGCCTTGTATTGTCATAACTAAAACTTATTCAATTATAGTTTGATCAACTTTTAATAGATTTTTATCAGCAATGGTCTCTGAACTGTTACAGACTATCAATTTGGTCCTCAAATTTCGAAATCGCTCTATGTTCTCAGGCTCGGATGTCATGCATCAATTAAGTCCCTGCTGCCGTCAAATTTGTTTTCAACTCTTTGTTAAAAACGATTGCGAGCGGAGAACACGACCACAATTTTGAGTGTAAAATGGCAAATTAAACATGTGAAAACACAAATTACAAAACAAACAGATGACATCCCAGCTTGAGCAACCATAGAAGTAAATGGAAGCAAAAATCAAGAAGACAAATAAAATTTTATTCGACGAATACCGTATAAGTAGTCCACACAAGTACAACTGTACAAGAAACTTATTATTAATGCAAATCCCAAACTAATTAAGCTCTTAAGTTGAAGGTCAAGTGAACCAAGCTGTTAAATTCTTTAATAAAATCATATGACAGAAAACTAAAAGTAAGCTGCATCTATTCATCTGCAACAACACTGACTTCATCTTTCTCCAGCAATTCATAAAATGACCTGGTCTTCTTCTGCAAATCCCAGTGATACATTTTCCAAAAGCTCCCAGCAGCAAAAGCAGCCACAAGACCAAAACACATCTCCCTGATCACGCTTGGTCCTTTCAGGGTGGGATGAGCAACCCTACCTGCCATTTTTCACTTAAATCTGCAATTTCAAAAACAAAACAATAAAGTTAATTATAAAGTATTATCATTTCCCTGATTTTCAATCGAATCTTTCATAATTAAGCTTTT
The DNA here is from genome assembly GCF_002207925.1 of Prunus avium. Next base: position 11,172 of record NW_018925469.1, on the reverse strand, counting down.
TATCCCCAAATTGCTTGTTAAGGTTGATTGTACTATCTCTCTAAATCAAATCAAACTTGTGACAAGAAAATTTGTTTTTAATTGAAGTTTTGTCCCCCCAACATAATGCTGGTCATGATAAATTACTTTGTTTCAAGCATGAGCATGTAAGGAACAATGACAGAGTATGAAAAGAAGAAAGAAGAGAAAAAAAAAAGGAGCGAGTGGTTTCAGGTTTGAATCTGTGTGTGAGAAAACCTCTTCCCCTTTCTAACTTTGGTATAAATAAATAAATAAAAGAAGAAGAAAAGAACCATATACTCATGTAGTTCATCCAATTTTACAAAATAAAAGAAAGAAAAGAAGAAAATCACAATACATAATTATTCCCCATTTTTTCTCAATCATAAACTATCAATAAATGCCAAAGGTGTGGTGGATTCCCCTCCCCCGCATGGCACCCAGTATCAAACCCCAGTGGGATTTCTTTCCTCCAATGTAACCCCTAAAAAAAACACTATCAATAAATGGTGAAATTAACTCATGAATTCGCAATTATCTAAAAGAAAAGAAGGATTTATTCAAAGTTCCCCCCATCAATAAATGCCAATGGGTTCCCACCACAGTGGTGGTGGATTCCCCTCCCCGCATGGCACCCAGGATTAGGGATGGCAATGGGTCGAATCGGGGGTGGGTATGCCATTCCCATCCCCATCCCCGTTAAGCTCTTTTCCCCCATCCCCACCTTCATACCCGCAATATTCATATCGGGGATTCCCCATCCCCACCTTCATTGGGGAATGGGTTCCCCGACCCGCCCCATTATGGAAGAGAAAACCAATATATAACTACTTTGTTGAAAAAAAAAATAGTACGAAGGCAAGATATAATATATACTTATTAGACAATATAAGAATGTTTATATATGTATTGGAATTTAACTAAATAAATAAGTAGTGTGGTTTAAGATTTGTATAAATTATATAAGTACATAATATAATAATAAAAAACTTAGTCAGTACAATTACTTTAATAGCATATTTATATATACTATAAA
>NW_018925456.1:8192-18393 GCF_002207925.1 Prunus avium | reverse complement strand
GAAAGAATGCTTTGGCAATGGCATCCATATTCTAGTGTTTATTACAAGCATATCCATGAGGTCCAAAGGAGAAAGGACATTTAACACACGTATATAAAAATAATTCATCAAAATTACAAAAAAAAAAAAATTCTCCCTACACACATATCAAATTATGATTGACAGAAACATAGGAACTATTATGTAAAAAAAAAAAAAGCATCATCTTATCTTTGATCTGTTTCTGGTATGAACACACTGCAATCCTAAAGTACTACTCTCCAGCTATCATTTTGACTCTTCTGCTAAAGACACCCAATATAATTTACCTAAAAGCATGCATTACTAGAGTCTAGATCTCTCCACCTCAACAAAAACATGCATTCTTTTTGGGGTTTTGGCCAAGATTCTTTCTTTGCCCACTAAAAATATGCCTGCCTTAAGAAATTTATAACTCCCATGCTGCACAAAATTTAGTACTTGTATATACTGGAATATTCAATTTAGTGGCTACTCAGAAAACAAATAAATAAAGAGGAAAAAGAATATTTGACCCAAAAAAAAAGAAGAAAAGTATTCATAATTTCGACACCAAAAGAAGAAATAATAAGCAGAAAGATAAAGGATAATTTATATTATGTTTGATTTATTTTCTTTTGGGGTTGATTTTGATCTTCTTTTTGTGTGTAGAAAGAAAGGAAGGAAAGAAGAAGAGCAGGTCATTTCCCAATAAGCGGATTTTAAGGAGCCGTTGGAGGGTCTCTTGTGAAACCTGAGGGCAATTCTGTCATCCGAGTACCTTTTCCAATAAAATACTGATGTTGCATTGTATTGCTTTCTGACACGCACCAATTCTGCCACTGTGCTCTGTTTAAAGCAGTATTTTCTGCAATGCAATGCTGATAGTTGGTCCAGTGGAAGGGTCTTGGATCCTTTAAACAAGAGGTCCTGGGTTCGATTCCAGGCGCTTGCGAATAGAGCAGACTAGTACCTCGAGGGTTAGTCCCCGCAATCGCGCGGGGGATACCTTGGTTTTCACCAAAAAAAAAATGCTGATATTGAAACACCAAAAAAAAAAGAAAAAAAAAAGAAACTCTTTGGTTTTTTTTAAAATACGAAATGATAATTTAAATTATTTTAAATTAATTTAATTTACGAGAAGGGAACTCTAATTTGAACTCTAGGATTTTATAATTGATTTATAATAAAAAAAAGGAGAAAAAGGAAAAACAAAGAGAGGGTTTTTCCATCAAAAAAGAAGAAAGGGTTTTAGATTATTTTCCAAGAAATCTGACACACTCTACGAGGCTCTTTGCTCTCTCACTCACCTCCTCTGTGACTAAACCATAGTGTACCAGATTCCTCTCTCTCTCTCTCTCTCTCTCTCTCTATATGCTCTTTCAGTCTCCGTTCATCATTTCAATATCAGTTTTAGCCTCGCCATCTCTGCAAAATCTTTGTATCAGAGGAGCCTCCCTTAAAAGCCTCTGAGACGCTCGGGTTCTATTTTTTGTGGCCAACTCTTTCGCATTCATTGCTTTGAGTTTCAGCCCGTTGGGGTTTCCGTATGGGTTTTCTTTTATGAGCCCCAACCACTCCTACACTCTGGCTCTGCTGCTTTTCTGGCTCACCCTGCTATGAAAACAACTACTCGTCTCTGTTTTTGGCTCTGAGCACTGTTTTGTGCGAACCTCATAGTTTTACTCTGAAAGAAAGTTCAACGATTTCCTCGCATTTTCGCTATCTGGGTCTTGTCTACATCTTCAAAACCAAGTCTTCCTCAAGTGGGTTTTTCGTTTGCTGCATAACGCACATATGCTTTTGGGAGCTGTAATGCTAAATGCTCTGTTTTTCCTCTGATCAGTAATATAAGGTTTGGGTTTAAAGAAAGGGTTTTTCTTATTTTTCCAAAGCTGTTCTTTTTAATTCATTTTCTTAGTGGTTTGTTTTTGCTTTGAGAAGAGTGTTTTCAGTCTTTTTGAGACATTTAAAATGGGTTTTCTTTAATAGATTTTATTGAAAATTTGGGCTCTTTGTGCTTTCATGAAACGGGTCTTTTTTCTTTTTCAGAGGTTCTGTTTGGTTACCAAGAAAATGAGCGTAATTTCATGAGCTGGGTCCCAAAATTTTCCGTCTAAAATGGGTGGTGCAAACTCTAAAACCGAGAAGGACGAAGCTCTGCGTCTCTGCAGAGAGCGCAAGAGATTCATCAAGCAAGCAATTGATTCAAGGTATGCTTTAGCAGCTTCTCATGTATCTTACATCAACTCCCTTAGAAACATTGGCATTGCGCTTCGGCGATACGCCGAGGCTGAGGTGTTGATAGAGTCGTCTCTGTCAACATCAGACAAGACCCCATCACACTCCTCCTACCCTTCACCGTCACCATCACCTATGGCTGAGGCTTCTGACTCGCCTATGCACAGTGAGAGACCCATTTCGCCTCCTGTGGCGACTCTGAGTTATATGAGGTCAGGAGGTGGTGCTGCTGTGACTGTAAGGTTCAATCCGCTTAGTAGTAGTTATATGGATGACGATATTCCGTTGCCACCACCACCACCTCCTCTGCCTGAGGAAGATTCTTCTTGGGATTATTTTGATCCTGTTGATGAGAGTGAGAGCTTTAGGTTTGTGGGAAATAGTGGAGTGGATGTGAATTTTGATGATATCAGAGGGTGGAGACATGTGAGGGGTGAAGAAACTAATCATAGTGTGGTGGAGGAGACAAGGAGATGGGCAAAAGTTGGATTAGATGGAAGTAATGAACATCATGAAGGAAGTAAAAGGCTGATAATCGAGCAAAGGGCTTCCGAAGGTTCTGGTCATTCAATGACTCAAAATGATAGTGTAGAGCATAATGGCAATTTGAAGAACTTGGGAGGAGTTGATGGGTCTCTGCAAGCAGGTCATGGTGAAGCGAGACAGTTAACTGTGGGACGTAATGCCAATGGGGCAGCTAGAAATTTTACAGGCCAAGTTGCACTTGAGCAGTCTGGTTCGAAGAGAAGGGAGAAGGATTTATGTGCAGAAAGAGAGGACCCTTCGGAGTATATCACCCACAGAGCTAAAGATTTTCTTTCAAGCATAAAGGATATTGAGCATCGCTTTTTCAGAGCTGCAGAATCAGGTAGAGAGGTCTCCAGGATGCTTGAGTCAAACAAAATCAGGGTTGGGTATTCAGAGGCAAAAGGTAATTTTTAATGTTGGTTGGAGAGTGTGTGTTTTGTATGTCCCCTGCTGAATTAAATCCCAGCATTTGCTTGCCTTTGCGCTAGTGCCACTGATAATTTTAGTTGGTTGAATTTTTTTTTTCTTGTTTTTTCTCCATAAACTCTTTCTGACTATTCAAGTTTTGCAGGTAGATCATCAGCTTTGGCTGTTGTCACTGCTTTCCAGATTGTTTTCTGCCGTGGAAAGACTGCACTTGTTTCTCATGGTAATTTGTTGCAATTGATATGTCACAAGCTAATTATCAATCCAATAAATACTTTAGGGTTTGGATCCTAGTAATCCTTTGGTCTTTGAGGTCTTTTCCATTCACTCATCACTTCTGGTTTTGTAAAATCCTAGTAATCCTTTGATAAGTTAAAGTTCTTTTATTTGAAGCACAGGAGTTGTGTCTCGGACACAAAGAAGCAGCCAAATATAGTTCAACCCTTTAATTTTGATTTTTTGTGTGGCATTTGTTGGATCAGTTGGTTCACATGTATTATTTGCATATCATGCAGCCAAACAAATGAAGCCTCTTTGACCTGTTCACATTTTATTTAATGGAGGATAACTCTTTTACAAAATGATTGGAAACTCCTGTCTTTTCCCACCATAATATGAGATCTTAATGTTTTTTCAGAACCTACTCAACATGCAACAAAAGTTATTACCTGGAAGAGGACAACATCTTCGAGGTCATCTTCATCAAGGAATGCTCTTGCCACAGCATCAAAAGATGATGTTGATGACAGTGGAAGTGATTTTGTTGAAGAGTTTTGCATGATTGCCGGAAGTCATTCCTCCACTCTGGAGAGACTGTATGCTTGGGAAAGAAAACTCTATGACGAAGTAAAGGTACTTTGTTGAAGCCTCTGCATTCTTTTATTAAAGAGTCAAGTATCTTGTTGGACCTTTTCATTTCTGTAATCTATTGTTCCATGCTTTTAAACAATCTGCCACGTGATCTGCTTACCTCAATCCATGATTCAGCACATAAATGTGAATGTATGAATATTCCTGGCTTGATAGGGTCCGACAAAAAAAGAAAGAAGGAATTATTATTAGGGTAATAATATATGAAAAAGGATCTTCCTAACAATCTTGCTGACTTATATAGCAGAACTGGTTTTTCAATAGATGTTTTGCACACAAGAACACCCATATGTACATACATATGCATACTTATGAAAGAAATAATTTAGAGGGAAAGAGATACTCTGTATTGTGGAGAGTATGATTATTTGATGAAATCAGTTGGTAGATGGAGTGAGTATTGCTGGAAACATCAACTTTATATTATTGCATCTCATGACCCCTGTTTCTCTGACATTGAATACAGGAGAAAAGATAATGATTGATAATTTTTTTTCCGTTTGGCCATAGTGATCAAACTTATTATGTTATTGGTTTTCTAGCTTTTTTGTTTAATCATCTTCTCACATATCTTTTTGGTTCTTATAGGCAAGTGAATCTATTAGGAAGGTGTATGATCAGAAGTGTGATCAACTTAGGAATCAGTTTGCAAAGGATTGTAGCAGTCAAGTTATTGATAAAACCCGGGCAGTTGTAAAGGATCTTCATTCACGAATAAGAGTGGCAATTCACGCTGTTGATTTAATATCAAAGCGGATTGAGAAAATGAGAGATGAAGAATTGCATCCACAACTTTTAGAACTTACTCAGGGGTACGTAGGATCCTCTTGTTCCCATAATGGACTTTGTGGCCACTAAATGTTATTTTCCAATCGTTGGAATTCAAATTTTTTTGTTTCAAAGCATCACTAACCTTGTATTTGTGAATGGTGATTCTGTGTAGATTGACCAGAATGTGGAAGGCCATGCTTGAATGCCACCATGCGCAATATATTACCATCTCATTGGCATATCATTCGAAGAGCTCAACAGTAACTTCCCAAGGGGATTCCCGCAGGCTGATCATGGCCCAACTTTTGGATGAGATTGAGTGTTTTGGCCTAAGCTTTGCAAACTGGATCAACAGCCATACGTCATATGTTGAAGCTCTCAATGGTTGGCTACATAACTGCATCATGCAACCAAGGGAGCGTTCCAAAAGCAGAAGGCCATTTTCCCCTCGTCGAGTTTTGGCCCCACCTATATTTGTTCTCTTTCGAGATTGGGCAGCCGGGATCCAAGCATTGCCTTCTAATGAACTTACTGATGCAATCAGAACCTTCTTATCAGATCTGCGTCATTTGATGGCACAACAAGCTGCACAGAAAAACCAGAGGACAGCTGATGCAAACAACGGAGAATCAGAGAACAAAGATGATGAGAACAGCGAAGAATCATCTCCAAACCTGAGCTGCATACATTCGAGCTTGACAAAGGTTCTGGATAGACTGACTAAATTTTCCGAGGAATCATTAAAGATGTATGAAGATATCAGACAGAAAAGTGAAGCAGCTCGAATTGCATATCTAAACTGCAGGCCCGTTAGATACTGAGTTTATGTAATTATTACATATAAGCATCTCTTAAGTTTGTGATTGGATACAGGTGTGTAAAGTTGAACTATTGCAAAGAGCTTTTGGGTTAGGAAAAGTGCATACGATTTTAGAACTGAAATAGGAAGAGTTTTCTGCCAAAACTAGAATGAATATTTTTTTTCGTGATTGGTTATATTGTTATGCAACTAGTCTCAGAGAGTGCTTTTTTTCTTTGCCTCCTTATGGGGTGTTGAAACTTGAAACCACAGACCACTTTGTCTGAGGTGCAAGCCATTTCACATGGCGGAAACATGAAAAAGAAAAACCTGTTCTTGGTAAGATAATGGACGACATCTGCAATTTCCAATTTACAGGCAAAGGTTCCCTTGCCATGCAATCTGCATTTAAAAACTTGTATGTCATATGTCAAGCACCAGTTGCTTTTTGAATTGATAATGTTACAAGTTACAACAGTACATGAGTATTCAAAGCTCCCTTGTTATGCCAATTTGGCTTTGACAATTATTTCCTGCTTTTTCTTTTTCTATAAGAATTAAAAGCCCACGTATTGTGTGTAATGAGAGTAGGCATCTGACTGCATTGCAATTGGGGCCCGTGTAACATGATCTGGAATATCAAAAGCGTCTATCAGTTCCCTCGCTATATTTCTTACTCGGAAACTCAGATATTCTGCGAGTTTGTGGATTGCCTGCACAGACAGAAATCATCAGTCAAAATTGGGAACTTCAGGGCATTCCTTCAAAAGCCATGCATGATGCATTTGTGACTGCTTCTATTCAGGCTTACATATGGTTTCCTTTATCCTGACTCGTAGTGATAGCGTAGAATCAAAAGATTTTTAGTTTTATTTTTCATGCTTCATTGGATTATTAGTCAAGGTGTTTAAATACCTTAGCTTTGTTTGGTGCCACATAATCAACATTACGATAGGTTCCTATATCTTTCCAGATTCGTTCCAAGGCATAAAGATCACAGATGAGTTTCAAAGCAGCTCGAGAACTTGCATCCGGACAACTGGCACATAAATAGCCCAAATTAGAAATACAAAACCATAATGGAAAGAGAGAAATTAAAGTAACAGAGAAATAAGAATTACTTCTGAACAGCTTCGATAAATTTGGCAAGGATGACAGACTCAATATGAGACTCTGCAAGTGTCAAAAGGTGATTTAAGCATCTATTCCAAGCACCAAAACTTCCAAGAGTTTTAGAGTGCTTGCGTAGTCTAACGGCAACACTCTGGAGTAATCGAGAAGTTCGGTACTGCAAGAGGAAAATTATGAGACTAAAATTTCAGTTTTGATTTTATACTAAAAGTAGGATTTGAATCAGAAAACCAAGATAAAACTCACTCTAAAAGCATCCAACTGGAACTTAGGATCTCGCAAATGGTCTTCACTTTCCCAACGAGCAGTCACTGGATTTGGCTGAGATAAATATAAGTTCATGGACTCTCTAAGGTAGTTCCATGTAACAGTGAGTGTGCCCCCTTGAAATTTCTCCTTGTATTGCTTCAACAGATCACCTGCTACCTGCATCACAAGTGATAAATTTCAGAGTAGGAATTGCTTTACGACAATTTTTTTGGCATATCTATTCATCTCTTGTTTGAACACTTCATGCTCTACTGATTTGGAACCCATGAATGTTTTATCCTACGAAACAAACTAGAGTATACATCATAAACACTCCAAGCAAGAGTGTAGAGAAAGTGATGCGTTAGCAACCTGTTGTAGAAGCACTGTGTTGTCCCCTTCAAATGTCTGAAAAATGTCATGGTCATTCCTCAAGCTACCAAAGCGGTTGACAGCAGCATACCCATGGCCTCCACAAGCTTCCCTGCAGATACTCAATGACTTTGCTGTATATCCTGTCACATAAGCCTTGAGTCCTGCTGAAAGCGAATGGACGTCACCAACCAATTGTTCATCATGAGTCTTTTTCATCTCTGCATATTTCTCCACCAAATGCAGCGTGGCAAAATGGAATGCATAAGTTGAAGCCAGCATTGGCATTAACTTGTGCTGATGGGACTGGTAATCAAGAATAGCAACTTCAGGTTGCTTAGGAGGACCAAATTGTTGACGCAGTAGAGAATATCGAATTGCAATTGTGGCAGCAATCTTGAGGACACTAACTGAAGAATATGCAAGGCCGACTCTCCCACCTACAAGTTCCCCTAGTGTGGCAGCAAACCTTTTATTTATAGATGGTAAGCTACTTGTGTATTTCCCATCCTGGGAGACATCTCCAAATCGATTAAGAAGATTATCACGAGGGATTCTCACTGAGCGGAATCTTAATGCTCCATTGTCCACCCCATTCAGACCAACCTTATGGCCACAATCATGTATCTCAATCCCTGGAAGAGTTTGGTGGGTCTCGAAATCCCTTATTGGCACAATGAAGGCATGGACACCCATATCTGAAACTCCTTTGGTATCATGAGTTGGCAACATGAGCTTAGCAAAAACAGTAGCAAACTTGCCATGAACTGCAGCATTGCCAATCCACCATTTGATGGCACCATCATTGGGTGTGTCGATTATAAATTCATCTGTGAGTGGATCAAATGTTGCCACAGTTTGTAGACCTTGAACATTTGAGCCTTTAGGCACCAAAATAAAAAACAAACGAGGTTAGATCTGAATTCTAGATATAGTAATGCACCAGTACCTAAGAAATATAAACATAAAACAAATAATAACAAAGAAATGCGAACCAAAAGATGATCGATAACCATCATGAACCTGTCTCTTCTAAAAAAACGAAAGGGGATAATTAGCACCAACCAATCAACAGTTATTATATTAACCAAGCGAAAGGTTGATAGACCGTGGGTGTTATATGTATTTCAGCACCCAGTCCATATCAACTCTGACACTCCAAAACTAAGGGACTAACAAGTCATCAAGAATCTTGGAGAACTTTCTTCATACTATCTCACACATCATTAATCTTTTTCTCATTGGACACTTTTCTCCATGTGATTTGACTTCCTCAGAATAATATTAGTCATTAAGAATAATGATTTGTGCTCACTCAAGTAAAAACTGCAAAAAGTTGTACGAGGGGCAGACCAATTCTTTCCACATAATCAAGATGCTTGAACACACAATGAAAGCATGTATTGAGATGTCACAGAAATTAAGTGTAATCTGAATATCAGCTTGGGCAAAAGCAACGAAACAAGTAAACAACTGGAAGTAGCAGAAACAGCTCACCGTGATGCAGTTCTGTCATAGCAAAACAACCTGGATAATCCATATTGTCAATACCATCAAAATACTTGTCCTTGTGTTTTTTAGTTCCTAAATTGAGTACAGAACCTCCCCAAAGACTGCTCAAGTGAGGAAAAAAAAATCAGTGTGATAAAACACAAATTGTAAAGATTAAGGCAATTAACCATCAAACTACGTTTCAGGTAAGCATATAATGGAAGAGAAAAGGCCCCATGACAAGTTTTTGTCAATCTAAGAACCATGAAATTACATCAATTGAATCCAAACACAAAAAATCAGCAATAATGAATGTGATGATAAACTCTGCGGACCCTCTATTTTAATGGAAATTTCTTCCTTAAAAAATTCATTGTAGTTCTTATAAATATAGCCAAGACTTTCTACCTTCCAATATTCTGGTAACCGTCCATTCCAGAATATTCAATTTGCACAACCAGGCATGTCGGCTATCACAAGGTACCCACCACATGAAAATTGTCTTAATTGTCCCTCGCTCACCTTATGAACCTTCTGCATGTTCTCAAATTTTTTATTTTTTCCCAATGTTGACACACATCCACCTTAAGCCCATCCTGCTATTTCTAATCATGCACATTGCACCTCAATCACCAAATTTTCATCTATGCTAATGGGTGGCCTTACAGCAGTGTTAGTATAGGGTTTTCCATTTTTCACAAATTTTGTTGGTTTACCATTGTTTCAATAGCTTGAGCTGTTAGAATGCGAACCAACAGTTATTTTATACCGTAAACAGCCTCCCTCACAAGTGGGAACTAACACATGAACTACTTGAATTAAATTGTGAGAAAATACGGCAGAGCGTGGACCTCCACCTCCTCTCCATTACAAGCTGAATTTCACTGGTTAATCACTGGTCCCAAAAACATAAGCTTTTGGATGTGGACCACCAATTGTTTTGTATTGTAACAGTTTTGTCTACTTACATATATATATGTACCTCTGTGTGTGGAGCAGAAACAAATTTAGTGCAGTAACAATCATCCAAAAGCAATTACAACACAGAGTAAAACAAACACACACATACTATGATGTACTAAGAGCGAAAGCTATGATTTGGGAAATCGAACGAGACAATTCAAAGAATCATGGTCATCCGTCATGGTAAACCCACCAATCCAATAATCAAACAAGACAAAACCAATGTCAAAATACACCTTTTCCCCAAAAATTCCGATCCCAAACTCAAAATTAAAAGCCATCATTAGCAACCAAATGCCACAAAACCCAGAACCAGAAAAGCACAACAATAAACATCATAGTAGCAATAATCACCTGTACTGC
>NW_018925453.1:0-45656 GCF_002207925.1 Prunus avium | reverse complement strand
AGGTCTGAATGGTTTGAAGAGAGGGAAGTCTATGTCGACTGTGCTTTCTTCTTCGTCCATGGTGTTTGGCTTCACTGAAAGTTGCGCGCTTGGGACGAAAGTTTTAACCTTTAACTTAGGGTGTGGCAGAAACGACACCGTCTGGCTGCTCCATAGTTAGCGCCAAAATGAAAATAATTTAATAATAAATAGGAAAATTTGTATAAATATCACCTTAACTTTTAGACATGCACATCATTACCACATGAATTTTTAATTTTTAATTTTAAACACATGAACTTTGTAAAATATTACAATCCACCATCTACATCTAACTCAAATTTCCATTTTATCTAAGTGTATTTCCGTCAATTAATTATAATTTTAAATAATTTTAAAAAAAAGGAGGGAAAAAAAAAGTTACCTGAGGATGGGCTGCCTTGTTTGGTCTGATGTATTCATACTGTTGGTTTTGTGGTTTTCATCTTGATCAATTTGTTTATTTTTCGTTGTTTAGTTTTGTCTCATGTGTTAGCCTTCTTTGCATTGACATGTTTGTTTTATAAATTACTGGATGTATTCTCTTTGTTGGAGTTTTCTAGTAATGAAATTTATGATTTGAGGAATACTTCTGGAAAGGAGGTTTCGAAGCGATATGTTGCTGTTCTTGGTCCTCTGTGTTCTGAAATACAATCATCGATGTTTTTCTTCTTCTTCTTCTATTTTTTTTTTGGATTTACTGAGAAGGAATTGGGCCATATCTGGGGATTTTCTATGCAATTCTCAACATGGGTACTTTGTGTTTTGGTCCCATGATTATGTGAGAGACTTTTATGTAATGGGAATAGCACTTTCGACGAATAGGGCAATGAAACGCAGGATAATTTTTCTATGTATTCTTGCATTATTGATTGGAGATAGCAAAACAGTGATATGCTCGTTACAAATTTTTCTATGTGATTACATAAGTGAGGCTTAGATTGGATAATTGGGAAGAAAATAGTTGGGTTGGGTTTTTCAAAGAGGTACCGTATGAGGATTGGATGAGACAGATGGGGTTGGTGTTTGTGGTGGCAAAGAGTCCAGCCGCCCTAGATGTATTTGGGTCATCTTCCGATATGCCAATGCAACCTTCCAACATAACAATATGAGATAGACTTGTTATATCGTCACAATGGCATTCCGTTACATGTAATGTAAGTTCTTTTCTAGGCTGAGACTTGAAAGAGAGAGATAGAGAGGATGGTGGGAACTATTTAATTCACGTGGCGTCATATCATTGGATACGTTAAGTCCACATGTGTGTGTCATAGTTTAACAGACTTTTAGACGGAAATACAGTTTCGCAAACTTCAATGATGTTTTGTCATAAAAAAAAGCCTTTATTTTGGACCACAAACTGTATTTTTTTATGAAACAAAACAAGAGTGCAAAACAGAGAAAACCAGATTGAGAGAGATGGAGTCACCGTTCAAGGCCGATGTGGTGAAAGGGAAGGTGGCTCTGATAACAGGAGGAGGGTCGGGGATTGGGTTCGAAATATCAACCCAATTTGGCAAGCATGGAGCCTCCATTGCCATCATGGGTCGTCGCAAGCAAGTCCTTGACTCTGCTGTCTCGGCTCTTCGTTCTCTTGGAATTCAGGTATCTTCTGTTTTTCAAGCTCTTGGTTTTTGTGTTTCTTCATCTGGGCTATCTTGTTTAGCTTTGGGCTTGTTTGGTTGCTCAGAAACTTGAGGAAAATGGAATAGACATACTTCTGTTCTTGCCCATTTTGGGTCTCTTTGTTTTCTTTTTGATCAGTGAACTACTTTGGTAATTGGGTGATGAGAAAACTGAGGAAACATATTGAATTTCCCACTATGCTTTAATTCCCCATCTGGTATTGTTTTTGTTTTCGTGTCGTGGGCTTGTTTGGTTGCTGATAAATGAGGGAAGTGAAATAGATTTTTTTTGTCCAGGAAATAAAAATTGTGGTTCTGCTTGGTTGATGGAAAAAGCTGGTGAATTTCTGAATTTCGTTTCGGAGTTTAATTTATACTTTAATGGCAAGGAATTACAAGTGTTAAATTATGCATGTTTACCTGTCTCTTTTGCCATGTGATCGTGGGATTATATACTTTGGAGTTGAAAACGTGTGTTTCATTTATTTTAGTTACAACGAGGTCAATTGAGTAAAACTAATAATTCGAATGCAGAAATGCATTATGGTTTGAGATATGAAATTAGAAGTTGAAAACTATGAGCAACACAAGGAGGTAGGTTCTAGATTTTACTTGGCAGCTTGTGGGTCGCTGTGGTCTTATTCACTGGCATCAACTGGCTCAAAATCCAACTGTGGGAGTAGTGGTTTAGTGTTAGTTCATAAGTTCTAAAATTAGATTGCTTAATTTACGATGGCTGCATTGACTTGTTCAACAATGTTACAAAAAATTCCAGTTGGTCTGCTAAGGGTCCATTCAAAAGCTTTCTGAGTCACTTTTCTTGGCTGCTTCCAGGCACTTATCTATATGACACTGACTTGCTTGTGACAGACATTATATCTGACTTGAAATTAGTTGGTTATATAGCTCAAGATTTTATTTTATTTTATTTCTTTCGTTTCAGGCAGTTGGTTTTGAGGGGGATGTTCGTAAACATGAAGATGCAAAAAGAGTGGTGGAATCAACTTTCCAGCATTTTGGTAGGCTTGACATACTTGTGAATGGTGCAGCTGGCAATTTTCTTGTATCAGCTGAGGATCTATCCCCTAATGGATTTCGAACAGGTTGGGTGTTGTAAGAGTCTTTATAATCTTTTTGCACATATGAATATGTTTCAAAACATAGTTATTATTATTCATGTCATTTTGTCATCAAATGAAATTCTCCTTGTGGCTAGGCTAAAAGTTTTTCTAGCCAATGGTTGATTGAGGACGATTTTGGTGAAAATTTGCTTAAGTGTGAGGTTTGCTCTAGCTTGGAATCTCATGTTCAATGTGTAAAATGAACCTTTTGGAACGTTCAAAGACAAAGTTAACAGAGAAAACAAATAACATTATGAAGAAATGCTCAAATAAGAAGAAAGCAAGAATGCATGGATGCATCCGTAACTTATGAACCGATCTACTTTTTTACGATAAGATCCAGGTGTCTTCTCAATTGAAATAGGAGAATAGACAGTAATAACAGTCAAATGGGATCCATTGTCAGATCAATAGTTGATTTTCTGAGGTAATCACTGACTACTCAAAGTCGCAGTATTGAGGTTTTTCACTAGATCGCTGAAGAATAAACAAAAGAGTTGATTATCTTTGGCGTTCAAAACATATTCATGTTATAGGTACTTCCAGATTTTGACCCAAAATCAAAATACCATTGATGTGGCTAGGCTAAAAGTTTTTCTAGCCAATGGTTGATTGAGGACGATTTTGGTGAAAATTTGCTTAAGTGTGAGGTTTGCTCTAGCTTGGAATCTCATGTTCAATGTGTAAAATGAACCTTTTGGAACGTTCAAAGACAAAGTTAACAGAGAAAATAAATAACATTATGAAGAAATGCTCAAATAAGAAGAAAGCAGGAATGCATGGATGCATCCATAACTTATGAACCGATCTACTTTTTTACGATAAGATCCAGGTGTCTTAGCCTTTTAACTCAATTGAAATAGGAGAATAGACAGTAATAACAGTCAAATGGGATCCATTGTCAGATCAATAGTTGATTTTCTGAGGTAATCGCTGACTACTCAAAGTCGCAGTATTGAGGTTTTTCACTAGATCGCTGAAGAATAAACAAAACAGTTTATTATCTTTGGCGTTCAAAACATATTCATGTTATAGGTACTTCCAGATTTTGACCCAAAATCAAAATACCATTGATTCATCTCTTCCCTGCAGTTATGGATATTGATGCTGTTGGAACATTCACAATGTGCTACGAAGCACTCAAGTATCTTAAAAAAGGAGGACCAGGAAGGAGCTCATCTGGTGGTGGAACAATATTGAACATTAGTGCTACTTTACATTATACAGCTTCTTGGTATCAAGTCCATGTAGCAGCCGCGAAGGTTTGTTTGACAGGTTTTTAGTTGTTATATCTTATTTTTGTGATAAACTTATTGAAGTATTCCTTTCCAACAGGCAGCGATTGATGCCACTACAAGAAACTTGGCATTGGAGTGGGGAGCTGACTATGACATTAGGGTGAATGGAATAGCTCCAGGCCCCATTGATGATACGCCTGGCATGAGTAAACTTGCACCTTCAGAGATAAATAGCAAATCTAGAGATTACATGCCTTTGTATAAACTAGGGGACAAATGGGATATTGCTATGGCCGCTCTGTACCTTGCTTCGGATGCAGGTTGGGTAACCCTTGCATGCAATTTTGTATCATCGCCATATTTGTACAGTACCTCGTGCATAATCGTAAATTTTCATGCCGAAACCAGATAAAATGATAGTTTGAGATAATGCGTCTCTACGGGTTCCATATGTATCTGATATACACATTGTTCTTGATTGATGCTTCAACTTTTTAGTATCATCACGGTCCTATTATTCTTTCGGTGGAATAGAGCATGGATACGTAGCTTAAGTCAATAGGAAATAGTAGAAACAAATCATTGAACCAGTTTTGTTACCCATCTCTTTTCCCCTTTGTTTCATTGGAAACTTATCTATCATTATAAATTTTGCAGGGAAATTTATAAATGGAACTGTCATTATAGCTGATGGAGGACTTTGGCTGAGCCGGCCTCGCCATCTGCCAAAAGATGCGGTGAAGCAGCTTTCACGATCAGTAGAAAAGAGATCTAGAGATGCACCAGTAGGGGTTCCAAGGAGCAAGTTGTAAGGCATAGAATAAGTACATGATCAAATTTTTTTTTTTTAGGACCTTTCTTATTGAGAGGGGCAATAATATGCTAAACTCACACACACTACACGGATGCTAGAACTCGAACCCAGAACCTTGCATGAGGGATCAATTGCTCCAAACCACCTTTGCGTGTGCCAAGTTGTTGGCATGCTTATTTTGTGTTTATGTTATATCTTAATATGTTTGGACTTAAGTCAATAGGAAATAGTAGAAACAAATCATTGAACCAGTTTTGTTACCCATCTCTTTTCCCCTTTGTTTCATTGGAAACTTATCTATCATTATAAATTTTGCAGGGAAATTTATAAATGGAACTGTCATTATAGCTGATGGAGGACTTTGGCTGAGCCGGCCTCGCCATCTGCCAAAAGATGCGGTGAAGCAGCTTTCACGATCAGTAGAAAAGAGATCTAGAGATGCACCAGTAGGGGTTCCAAGGAGCAAGTTGTAAGGCATAGAATAAGTACATGATCAAATTTATTTTTTTGAGGACCTTTCCTATTGAGAGGGGCAATAATATGCTAAACTCACACACACTACACGGATGTTAGAACTCGAACCCAGAACCTTGCCTGAGGGATCAATTGCTCCAAATCACCTTTGCGTGTGCCAAGTTGTTAGCATGCTAATTTTGTGTTTATGTTATATCTTAATATGTTTTGAAAGGTAATTATAAAATCTTCATGGGATTATTAATTTTGATTTTTCCATCAATTTAAGCTGACTAAACATGAAGGGTGCCGCTACAGTGACTTGAGGCTTGCTGTCGCAAACGAAGCAAAAGCTAAAAACTCAAAAATTGAAAAATTCAATAGAAGCTCAAAATTTTGAGCTCTCCTGAAATTTCTGAACCTATTTTATATATGGTGTTCCTTACAAAATAAATTTTGGTTATGCTTTCTGAGTTTGCAATATTTGAAAAATGAATGATATATTTGAGCAGGAAAAGAAAAGAAAGAACTACCAAATACAAAATTGACATGAAGCAACAGCCGAGCCTAATATTCTCTCTCTAATAAACTCCAACTGAGGCTCATTTCAAAAACCATCCTTTTACGTAGTCCACATCTTGCTTTAACAGGCGATTGTTGTATGATTATAGCTAGCAATATTTGAGGCTCAGCCGTTTATAGGTATCAGGAGCTTCAACAAAGTCGACTTTTGGGGCAGATGGAAAACCCTGATATGCGATGTCACCGGCCATCTCTGCTGGAAATTGAACCAACAGAGTCGTGGACACCCAGGTCGTTTGGCTTTCAGAGGAAACTATCTAGCATAGTTTCTCAGACTTCCCATGCACCATGACAAAAGCATAACATTTGACCTCCAATGAGCTGATGAGTTCCAGCAATATTTTAACATCTATGCAATGGTGCAGGATATATGTCCAGCGGTTGATATCGCAACCGATCATTATGTGGCAACGGCCCATCCTAAAAATTAGCCAAATAACACATGTAAGTTGGAATTCATCCAAAAGAAACTTATCTTCCAAAAGACGCTTTAACAGGAGGAAGAAAGCTACACACAGAAACAAATATTATAACAAAAGAAATTTATGTAAAACCATTGAGAAAGCTATATTCAGAGCAAACCTTCCCTACGAAATCAATGAAATTGTAAAGCTTAAATGGATATCTACCAGCATAACAACTATTGAAATGAATACCTCTTCCAAGTTTATCTGAAATGGTTTTACAAAATCCTCAAACATCACTGGAGAAAGGTCCTTCATTTTCTCCTCTACCTCCTATAAATAGGAACACAAGATTGTGAGAACAAACATCTAACAAGTTCAGTGCAAGAATTTCAATAGATATGAAGATAATTGTTATCAAATCAACATTACAGAGAGAATGCAATAAGAGAAGGATGTTTTATAACGTACCAAACCAGTAATCCTTGACTTCTCTAATAGTTCCTCCATAATCAGGTCCAATATATGCCTATTGTTTTTCAAACCATTCATTGCGAGTTCTTCTGTTTCTTCAATGTACTGCAACGAACACCAAACACTCACAAAGTGTTATTATCTCATTTGTCATGTCATTGTGCACCCATAAGCACATGGGGACTGAATACATAATGATCTTGCCCAATTATTTATACCAAGGCATTTCCTAAGCCAAATCAAAGTAAACAACTAGCTTCAACACAACCACTAACATTCACTAGTGTCCTTTCCAGATAGCATGAAAAATGATAACAAGTGAAGCAAATTAAATTACCCTTGTCAACTCTCGAGTAAATAGCTCAGACACTTCAAGAGTCATATTGGCTGGAATAACATGGGGGTCGTCCCACTAACATCATGAAGAAAGATAAGAAGAATTAGTTGATGAAGATAATCAAATCAAAAAATAAAAATGATGAAGGTTCACAGCATATTTTTGTAGATATTTGCAAGTAAAGAGAAATAAGATTACCCTGTATCTTATCAACTCGCCATCTGGACTGTCTGGTCGATCCACAAGTCCAACTCTCTTTGTTAAAGCTGTAAGCCCCAACCTTGAATTTTGAGGGCTGATTACCATCTCTCGAGCAATCTGAAGAGATTACTTAATTGAGGAAACGGATATACCAAATTGTGTATTAACTACTGCTAAATACAGCCTACATCTACTAGGAAACATTTGTGAAATTGTTCGGAAGGTCAAGATTCATATTTAAGACAAATCTGGTGAAAAACTCATGTTTCCTATGAGATTAAAATGCACTGTGCATTTAAACAAGGAATGTTCATCACAGAGATTACAACACAGAAAGAGAGACTGTTTCACAGTACTTCTGCAAAGGGGATTACTTACATGCATATTGCCTATTATTAAATATAAACACATCCAAATTCTTCAAATTTAAGCCCCCCTAAAAACCATGGTTGTCTGTATCAATAAATTTGCCTGATATGAAGAAGGAGAGAGATAAAAAGGAAATGAGCTAAACACACTTTCATTGCCTAAAATAAATGAAAACACCTTAGATCACATAAACTTTAAAGCAAATAAGTATATTGCTAAATGGGCAATTTATTCGTACAACTTTGAGCTAATTGTACTTTCTTTTAATTTTCTTCCAGTGAAGAAATTCTGTAAATTTTTATGTATATGAAAGGAACTGTGGTTACCTTTGTTATCTTTTCCAAATCATCCCTTCCTCCATCAGTTATGTCATCACCAAACACGACACGCTCAGCACAACGCCCACCATGAGCTACCACCATTTGCATCATCATGTAGCCAAAGGTTGTATAACCTTGGTCTACCATATCTTCTCGGGGGAAGAACACAGATATTGCAGTTTCCTGTTCATATTACAAATGAGCTTCATCAGAGAGCAACTCCCACAGAATTTCAATAGCATCCACTAATGATTGTTTTTATCACCAGAATTTGTACCTTACCACCTGGCAGAAGCTGAGAAAATGCATGCCAATCAAATTGAGGAAACAGATGAGCTAAAACTATGTGACCAGCTTCATGAACAGCCAGCAGTTTCTTCTTTTCCAAAGACACCTGTGATGTAATTATATACAACTCAAAATGACTAAATTAAGTATTATATAACATTTGTCACTCCAAAAGAAACACCAAAGAACAATCAACATGGACATACACTTTGTTCGCATTTCTGCTGCTCTTCTTCAGTAAGGAGTACACCCATACCCTCAAGCAATTGTTTATCTAATACATCAACAATGTCATGCTGGAAGATCTTTGAACGCCCTTTCCTCACCTGAAAAATGAAGGGTAGAAAACAACATGCAAAGAAACTTGAGAGAACTGTTCAGCAACACTAGATTGCAAAAAATGCATGAGAAACTTTCTTTTCAAGATAAAAAATTAAAGGTAGCGTAAGTTACATATCATGTGAAACATCAGTTATATATTTTTTAACTGAGATCCCCGTAAATAGCAAACAAACCCTTCACCTAATATAACTGTTCACCAAGAATAGTAACGTCACCATAGTTACTACCGAAACTTGAGTAAGGAAGCATATTATCCAAGAGCCAAAGCATCCATATTTACTTAAGGATCCTATTTCAAGAGAAAAGTCATACAAACATAAAGCTTATTATGCAACTTTGTATGTTTGTAAGTTTTACTTACTGACATAATTGCTGCTTCATTGACAAGGTTCCGAATATCTGCCCCAGAAAAACCAACAGTACGGAAGACAAGCTGAAGTGGAAGAAAGAGGAGGCAAACAGCAGCACAAAACCAAGTTAGATTTTCATCCCTACTATATAAACAGCAAAAGGTAAGCACCAATTACGAAAATAAAAAGAACCAAACCTTGAGAAGAAATCATCACCGGATACAAGACACTTAACATAATATATATGAATCTTTTGAGTGTAAGAGGCAATATGCAGCCAAAAGCGAAATACATTTTCTCAAATAATATGAAGAACAATAAAGTAAGCACCAATTACCAAAATAAAGTACCACAGCATAGAGAACCAATGGACAAAACAAGCAATATATCTGCAAGATATCTGAAAAAGAACCATATATCTCCTACTTAACCAACTCACGGAAGTATAAAAGAAAATATGCATACAGGTGATCAAACATTGTGTTTCTTTGGGAATAACCGTATGTGTATTTTTCAACAGTCGCCCATGGTTCAAATGTCAGTGTTTTCCACCATTCATATTGGTGAAAATCAATGAACAAGAACAGTCGTACAACAATAAAGAAGATAATGACAGAGAGGAGGACGGGGGAGAGAGAGAGGAACCAATTCATATGCTCATTGTTGAATGGTTAGCTTTAAATAATGTCAAATACCATGATTAATTGCAGAAAATTCAACTTCTTGAGCATGACTTTGAAGGAATAATGCAAAACAAGAAACGTCAACCACTTACTTTCCCAAAGTCTACATCTTCTGCAAGTTGCTTTCCTGCACTGTGCACACCAAAAATTTGTACTCGTTGCTTAGCATCAGGCAAACCAACATACAGTCGACGGTCAATACGCCCAGGTCGAACAAATTCAGGGTCTAGTTCATCTGGCCTATTGGTAGCGCAGATGAATATCACAGCTTGTCTGAGAGAGAACCGATCAACACCAATTTTTTCCTTCCTAGACATGACCAAATACTGAACATTAAAATTCATTATATAAGGAAAAATGCAAAGTTCACATGTAGCACCTGTCATAATACACTAGACGTTAAAAAAAGATAAACATTATGTCACAGAAAACACAAACTGATTGTTATTGGGGAGCAACCTATGATGCCTAAGATAACCCTTCAAAATTAGACGTTAATAACTTAATATTCTTACCAAGAAACCTGTATTAATCTTAGTCGATATAACCGTTCAGTAACCAAAACTTCAAAACTTTCTACGGGTAGCCGCATCAATGCAAGGCCACAGTCTAAGTAATAATAAAGTAATTAGTCATGCAAAATCTGCCACAATGGTCTGACTTGGATACTCTCCAACAGTAGAATTCAAATGGTATTATTTTTCAAAGTGATTTTTACTCTTTCCCACACATAAAAGTTATAGTCCAAAACAACGTGATGAAGTAAACTACAGAAAATAATCAAACCACTATGTCCATTTTTAATTGAAAGTAGGTTGGCACATGAAGTATATAATATAAGTTGAATTTAATTAGTACTGCTTAGATAAAAGCAAAAATAGATGTGTTCAAGTAATACACGTACTCTCCATCGAGCTGTGCGATCAAAGCCTCAAATGTTGCTTTTCTACGAGGATCCAATCTTGCATGCCTTCCAGCAATAGCATCAATTTCATCCACAAATACAAAAGAAGGAGCCTGAGCACAGGGTAGTGAATTCAATGTTTTGTCTTAGTGTAATTAGTGAAAAATTTAAAAAAAAAAAATGCAGATTGAAAAAACTCCATGATGGCTGTTCTAAAAAGATTTGTATATGGGCTGGCCTTAAAGCTCCTGAGGTTAGTTAAAATCTATTTTAGTACATTCCATGACAGAAATAAACAAAGCTTAGAAATTAAAAAAGAACAATAAGGTCAACCAGATATGGTCAGATAAAAACTTCTATGATTTTTTAAAACCGTGACATTTTTAATATACTGAACATCAAATGTTAGACAACCAAACTACGAAAGAAAGATACAGTGAATTAAGTGGTAGGTAAAAGAGCACTAATCTTATCAACGGCTGAGCACACATAGGACATAACAAGCTTAAATTTTAATATATTTTTTCAATGCAAAAGTTTTCATAAAGAGCCATCAGACCAATACAGACCCATTTGGAACAAAGATGATAAAATGAGTATGAGCTAAGCGCTCAAACTTTAGGAGTTAACTCATTTATCACAAAGAAACCAGTATCCTATATCATGCAATTAGGACAGACTAAATTATTTATTTCATCATCTATGTAAGCACAATAGCTTCATAGCATTATGACTTACAGATTTATGACAAACACCAATCTTTTGTGGATGATCTCCTAAAAGAAATCGCATTTTACTAATCCGCAGTATTGCATTTGAAAATTAGAAAGAGAAGAATGCTTACATTTCTCCTTGCAATGGAAAACATTTCATTGATTCTTGCAGCACCACTTTTCTCACTATCTGTGAACTCAGCACCCGAAGCAAAAACAAAGGGCAATCCGCTTTCCTTGGCAAGCGTCCTTGCAAAAAGTGTTTTGCCAGTTCCAGGAGGTCCAGAGAGAAGAACACCCTGTTATGAATAATCATCAAACAACTTTTCTCTTATAACATTTGCAACATTTAAGGCAAAACTCCAGTAGAGTTGCCTTTATCTTTCATGAAACCAGAAAAACTTACCCGGACAAACTTGACATCTCTTTCATAGTATTGCATTGGATTTCCCATATAAATCATGAGCTCATCAAGAAGATCCCAAACATCACCCCCCAACACAACTTCCTTGGACATTGATTTTGTTAAACATCCCCCCCCAACACAACTTCCTTGGACATTGATTTTGTTTCCCCCACATCTCCGACTGGCTGAAGGAGTGTAAAGTGCAATGAGAACTCAATAATCTACACAGCAGGAAGATAAATAGGGACAAAATATCTGGAAATTAAAATTTTACCAGGATAAAATTTTCAGCATAAGCCATATCAAAAAGCTGATTATACTTTTTGTAAAGGAAACGCTTAGAAGTGATGTGCAGAAGCATCACAGACTCGCGTATTAGCCAGAGAATAAGTATCCCAGGCACCAATGCAATCAGAACTTTCATAAAGTAGTGGATCTGGCGCTTTTGAAGAAGATCAACTTCAGCTCCAGAACTTGAGATAATCTCAAACAAGTAAGGGTCTAGGGGGATATCAACCTACCATATAAGGAAAAACACTAAGCATTAATAAGTTAAGCGATAAGATCAGCGTGATTGTTGAAAGAAAAAAAAAATGGTAAACTTACAACATATTCTAATGGAAAACCTTCTTTCATAGTAACATATATTCTTTTTAGGTCCTCCGTGAATACAACAGCAGCAACCTGTCCAAAATAAATCAAAGAATCAGAAACTACCTACCTAACCCTTGTTAACAATGTTGGAAAAAATATCCTCTAGATGCAAAATGTTTAGATTGGACATGCAAATGCAGAGTTGGGAACTTGTTCAATATAACATCTCACTTTTTCTTTGGATAAGTGAACAAGTTTACTTTGTCACGGAACTAACCGATTTAGATACTAGAGAAACCCAAATAATGTAAACTCTTCCATGAAAACCAAAAGATGCATAAAGAGAACGCATACTTAATGCTAAACCAAACAACAAGGAACCAGTGAATATACACAAGGAAAAAAACAAAAAATAAATCAAACAAAGGAGAGAAACTTGTTACCTCAGAGCAATCAAGCTTTTGAAGAAAGTAGGTATAAGGAAGTCTAGGACGATACATCCACCATCTTTTAGCTATCCATAGAGCCCTTGTTCCCTGTGTCTCTGTTACCTTTTCCACGACATCCTTGCGAAGACTGTTTTCTACCTCTTTCATGTCGAATTCAACTACATACTTAGAATTTGCAGAGTCCAACTGTTCAGCTAACTTTTCTTTTTGAAGGATCTCGTTCCATTTCTGAAGTCTTTCACGCCATGTTCCTCTATTTTCTTGAACTTCACCTACAAAGCAAATATCAAATGAATTGGCCATAAGGTTCCAAAGGGTATATAATACCAAAAACAGTATTGATAGATAGATTTGAAGACAAATTCTCAATTCAAACTTTACATGATATCTAACAAGAACCATCAGTCAGTCGAAGTTTTTGTAATCTCTAGAATGCAGATTTACAGTAAACATACACAGATATCAAATCACACAATTCTCTGCGACCATTCCTTGAGATTCAGAGTTGCTCATGTATAGAGGGGTTTCAGACCAAATAACCTACATAGGCACTTAGACAGCCAACATTTCTAAGCAGAATTGAAAAATTAGATATCTGACTAAATTTTCTTTCTATTAAGGTAATAACTTTCTAGAAAAGGCTGTAAATTTTATTATAAGAAAAGAAATTTTTGTTGGAATCAAAACGATTTCAATCATTGTGGATAAGTTGTCCACTGCTTACAATTTCTTGCCACATACGCATGTAATGGGATATGATATGCTCACAAATCACAAATCATAATATGCTATGAAATCCTCATTGGCAAAGAAAATATAATTGTATCTTTTTCAACATAAAAAGTCTTCATAGGCAGAGAAATTTCCTTTTACCAATTTTGCCATGCTGGATTTGAAATGAAGACCAACTCAAAACACTTATGCAAGTGGCAAACGGACACTAACCAGAAATCCCCAAGTCTTCTTTCAGTTCCTTCTTTTCCTCTTGATTTAATTTTACATCACTGTCAATAATTTGTTCTACATTGTCCTGAGGCGGCTGTGGGTCATCATCCCATGCATCCTCTCCCACATAAGAACTATCATGAACAAGTGTTCCATCAGGTCTTTCAACAAACTTCTTCATTTTCAGGCCTTTTGGTGTAGTCTTCCTCCATATACTCTTCTTAAACCTATAATGCAAGAAAACCAGAGGGCCTGGATTAGTGAAAGCAGAAACGAACCACTTAAGCGTCTTTACCTTTATTCCTCTTGTTTAAAACCTTATCTATGTCAAGGCAATATCTAAACTTCAAAGCATAAATGTGTTTAGTCAACATGACAGATACACACAAAATCAACTTACCTTCTAACATTACTTGGAGATGGCTCGGGAATAACTGCCTCCATATAAGCCTCTGTCAACTCTTTTCTTTGACGATCTTGGAGAGGAGCTCGGATTGCTATATATATTCTTTGACAAGAAACTACGGCAAGAAAAATATAGAAAATCAATGCAGCAATTCTTTTGGATTCCCATGTCTTGACATCCTGAGAATAACAAATGAAAATTACCAACGTGAAAAGATAAAAAGAGGGTGATCTATTGTATTGCGCCGTACAAAACTATTTCAAAAGGGCCGACCTCCATTCCTTATGAATTTGATTGTTCATGTGCTTAAACAGTTGCAAGTATTAATACAAAAGGTTACCATTTCCACTAATCCGAAGCTACATTTAGTGCCCGCCACAACTTAATCAAAACAAAAAAACTGAACCTTGTAGCTTCAGTATCTTCTTACACTTTCTTTGCAACCAAACAGAAATTAAAATTAAATACAACTTACCTTCCAACGTTCCCACCGATTCCAACTGACTAACTCTGGCACCAACTCAGTCTTAAACCGTTCCAACTCAGTCCTACCCTTCTGTAATCCGCCCTCAACTCGCCCCACATACTCACCCACCTTCACATTAGCATCCTTCAAATCAAACCCAGTTTCCTTCTTCACCGACTCACCAAAATTCGACCAGAATCGCTCCGAACCGCGCCGAATTGACCGAGTCAGACTCCCCCAAGAAAACCCATCAGACCCATTTGAATTTGCAGACCCCATAACACGAAAAGTGGGTTTTTTCCGGGAAGTTTTGGGTCTGTGCTTTGTGGGTAGGTTGAAAAGGACGGGTCTTGCAGATGGCTGGGTGAGTTGGGTTGAAGAAAAGAGAAGTGGGTTTGATTTGTATGTGATTTTAAGGTCCATTTTTGGGTGTAGAATTGAGAATTACAAAGATTTCATAGAAAAAAAAACTTAATTTGTGCGCCCTCTCATCTGTTGTCAGTTTTGAGTAGTTGAACAGAGCAGTGGTGGTGTTTTCGGACTGCTCAGGTTTTAGCGGTTTTGGGGTTTATCCGTTATGCTGTTCTAAAACTTTTTTTAAACTGTCGCACCAAAAAAAAACCCTAAATTCTCATCCAAAAAATGGAAAAAAAAAAGAAAAAAAGCCTTAAACCAATTGGGGAAAATGCACACTAATTATATTACCAAGAAAGATAGCTAGACCAGATAAGTTACAGCAGAAATCAACTTATGCATTATAATAAATTTATAGCTTCAATGGTAGAACATTTTATCTTCGTTTGTAGGGTAAAAGCTCGAGGGATGCTTTCACACTTTCTTTTTTAGCAAAATAAAAATTAATAAAAGCACTTCTGCTCTATGGTGTCTGGCAAGGACGGTCCCTAGAAGGGACAAGTTGTTAGTTTTTTAGCTAAAAATTTAATTTAGCGCTCGGCCTACTAATGACAATTTCTGACATTCTTGTGTAAAACGTCTCTGTAAAGTTCTCTCTAAAATGAATAGTATTTCCATCTTGTTCTTACTTTTTTAGCCTACTGCCAACTTATTTTATTTATATTTATTTTATGAACAGCCTATTGCTAATTTTCCTCTCACTTATAACTCTCCTCACACATAATCCTTTAAGTAAAAATAAATAAATAAATAAAAGAACGAATTCGTACGCTGCAGTAGTTGCACCTTTATGTTCCACTCTCCGGTGCATACATAAGGTAAATTTAGCTCACCCATTTTAAAATCCTAGTCCGTACTTAGTGTCTGGTGAATCATTTAAAGGGTAATGAAAACTGCCCTAAGAGTGGCTTAACTCTAATTATTAGTCTTTTTGAAAGTAAATTGATAATGTGACATTGTCCCTGTTTTCTTTTTGGAAACTATTCCACTTGTGTTGTTGGTGCAAGAACCTTTTCATCAATTAGTATAAAAAAGCTTAACAGTAAAAGCCATGAGCATTTACAAAAGGGTCCAAAAACGGCACCAACTGCCAAGGGTGCAGGAAAAGGTTGCACTAGAATCCTAGATCTACATACATAGTAGCTGTAACTTATGTGTGAAGTTTTATTTGGTCAGAAGCTAGAAAAGTATGCATAAAAAAAGACAAGTGGAGAAAGCAAAATACCAATTGCTTTTCTTAGAAGCGAAACAATAGAAGGAAATGCTAGTCTGTTGTGCTTGTGTTATATCTTGACGTTGAGAGAATAAGTTGAGACATCGAGATAACTCTCCCTGAAGATAATGTGTACAAATATAGTAACTAACTGCTTCTGTAATAGTATCTTTCTTCTCAACAGTGAAAGATCTCCTACATTTAAGACTCAGATCCATCGAGATAACTCTCCCTGAAGATAATGTGTACAAATATAGTAACTAACTGCTTGTGTAATAGTATCTTTCTTCTCAACAGTGAAAGATCTCCTACATTCAAGACTCAGATCATCGCTGATTTAAAAAACACCCAACTCATACGGAGTTTATAATTCAAATACTCAAGAGTGCTTCCCTACTCATGAAGTCGTGACTCGTGAGTTCAGTTTCCTCTCCTCTAATATATTTTGTATTTAAAAGACACTAACTTGTTGCAATAATTACATATTATGCTACATATGACCTACCCACTTGAATACCTCAAACCCATTTGCTTTTATCCTATGTTTTGTTGTTATCACTGAGACATTTGACCTACCCACATTGCTAAACTGTTAGTATGAACAATACATTCAAACAGAAGTTACCTAATCATTGGTTTAGTACATACCATACTAAATTATTGATAAGAAGTAAATTTAAACTTACTTTGATAAATTGCTAATTACATATTATTCTACTTTTACCCTACCTACTTCAAGGAGCTTTTCCACTAAAGATTATAAGTTAAGGATTGGTTAAGGCTTTCTAATCTCAGCCATTTATTAGATATGTTGGTGGACTTAATATGCAACACACATGCAATCAAATGGCCAAGATTAGAAATCCCTAACTAATCTTAACATAAAATACTTAATAGAGAGTCCTTAAAGAGGCCTTGGTACGCCCTGACCTTAGACTGGGATAGCCTCCCCTCATCCTAAACTTTTCTATATTGTGATGTAGCTATTCACCTTAGGACTTCAAATCCATCTTTATTCTACGTGCTTATAAATATATGATCAAAACAACTAAACATATTACATTGTCAAACTGTTAGACAATGCATTTAAACAAAACTTACCTAATTAATTGTATGAAATGTTATTACATAACATAAGAAAGAATTTCCCGTATTTATATATCCATAATACTGGACTGAACAAGTGTTTTTTAAAAAATTTTCCGGGAAGTTTTGGGTCTGTGCTTTGTGGGTAGGTTGAAAAGGACGGGTCTTGCTGATGGCTGGGTGAGTTGGGTTGAAGAAAAGAGAAGTGGGTTTGATTTGTATGTGATTTTAAGGTCCATTTTTGGGTGTAGAATTGAGAATTACAAAGATTTCATAGAAAAAAAAACTTAATTTGTGCGCCCTCTCATCTGTTGTCAGTTTTGAGTAGTTGAACAGAGCAGTGGTGGTGTTTTCGGACTGCTCAGGTTTTAGCGGTTTTGGGGTTTATCCGTTATGCTGTTCTAAAACTTTTTTTAAACTGTCGCACCAAAAAAAAACCCTAAATTCTCATCCAAAAAATGGAAAATAAAAATAAAAATAAAATGCCTTAAACCAATTGGGAAAAATGCACACTATATTACCAATACCAAGAAAGATAGCTAGACCAAATAAGTTACAGCAGAAATCAACTTATGCATTATAATAAATTTATAGCTTCAATGGTAGAACATTTCCTATGTTCGAGGAATGCTTTCACACTTTCTTTTTTAGCAAAATAAAAATTAATAAAAGCACTTCTGCTCTATGGTGTCTGGCAAGGACGGTCCCTAGAAGGGACAAGTTGTTAGTTTTTTAGCTAAAAATTTAATTTAGCGCTCGGCCTACTAATGACAATTTCTGACATTCTTGTGTAAAACGTCTCTGTAAAGTTCTCTCTAAAATGAATAGTATTTCCATCTTGTTCTTACTTTTTTAGCCTATTGCTAACCTATTTTATTTATATTTATTTTATAAATAGCCTACTGCTAATTTTTCGTCTCACTGATAACCCTCCTCACACACACATAATCCTTTAAGTAAAAAATAAATAAATAAATAAAAGAATGAATTGGTACGCTACAGTAGTTGCACCTTTATGTTCCACTCTCCAATGAGTACATAAGATAAATTTAACTCACCCATTTTAAAATCCTAATCCGTACTTAGTGTCTGGTGAATCATTTAAAGGGTAATGAAAACTGCCCTAAGAGTGGCTTAACTCTAATTATTAGTCTTTTTGAAAGTAAATTGATAATGTGACATTGTCCCTGTTTTCTTTTTGGAAACTATTCCACTTGTGTTGTTGGTGCAAGAACCTTTTCATCAATTAGTATAAAAAAGCTTAACAGTAAAAGCCATGAGCATTTACAAAAGGGTCCAAAAACGGCACCAACTGCCAAGGGTGCAGGAAAAGGTTGCACTAGAATCCTAGATCTACATACATAGTAGCTGTAACTTATGTGTGAAGTTTTATTTGGTCAGAAGCTAGAAAAGTATGCATAAAAAAAGACAAGTGGAGAAAGCAAAATACCAATTGCTTTTCTTAGAAGCGAAACAATAGAAGGAAATGCTAGTCTGTTGTGCTTGTGTTATATCTTGACGTTGAGAGAATAAGTTGAGACATCGAGATAACTCTCCCTGAAGATAATGTGTACAAATATAGTAACTAACTGCTTCTGTAATAGTATCTTTCTTCTCAACAGTGAAAGATCTCCTACATTCAAGACTCAGATCATCGCTGATTTAAAAAACACCCAACTCATACGGAGTTTATAATTCAAATACTCAAGAGTGCTTCCCTACTCATGAAGTCGTGACTCGTGAGTTCAGTTTCCTCTCCTCTAATATATTTTGTATTTAAAAGACACTAACTTGTTGCAATAATTACATATTATGCTACATATGACCTACCCACTTGAATACCTCAAACCCATTTGCTTTTATCCTATGTTTTGTTGTTATCACTGAGACATTTGACCTACCCACATTGCTAAACTGTTAGTATGAACAATACATTCAAACAGAAGTTACCTAATCATTGGTTTAGTACATACCATACTAAATTATTGATAAGAAGTAAATTTAAACTTACTTTGATAAATTGCTAATTACATATTATTCTACTTTTACCCTACCTACTTCAATGAGCTTTTCCACTAAAGATTATAAGTTAAGGATTGGTTAAGGCTTTCTAATCTCAGCCATTTATTAGATATGTTGGTGGACTTAATATGCAACACACATGCAATCAAATGGCCAAGATTAGAAATCCCTAACTAATCTTAACATAAAATACTTAATAGAGAGTCCTTAAAGAGGCCTTGGTACGCCCTGACCTTAGACTGGGATAGCCTCCCCTCATCCTAAACTTTTCTATATTGTGATGTAGCTATTCACCTTAGGACTTCAAATCCATCTTTATTCCACGTGCTCATATTTTATAAATATATGGTCAAAACAACTAAACATATTACATTGTCAAACTGTCAACATAGATAATGCATTTAAACAAAACTTACCTAATTAATTGTATGAAATGTTATTACAGAACATAAGAAAGAATTTCCCGTATTTATATATCCATAATACTGGACTGAACAAGTGTTTTTTTAAATTTTTTAATCATAAAATGATGATACAACATTGTGTTAGCTGTAAAAGTTTAACATCATAATGTATTCAAGATTTATTTATTTAATAAAAACAACCAATAATTTCATTTTAAACAATAAAACTAAAGTAATAAACTATCCCACGGGCCAGACCCGAAGCATTGGGGTGCGATAAAACAGCCAAGACCCGCTTGGCATTTTTCTCTGGTGGACTGTTCTTGACTTGAGTGCGAGCGTACAGTGTTCAAGCTCTGGCCTTTGCTCTCTCTCTCTCTCTCTCTCTCTTTCAGTCTTTCTTTCTTTCTTTCAAATTTTACTCATTTCAGGCATTTCTTTAAGTTTCTTTGCTTTAGCTTTTGGTTGCAGTTAAGATCTACCAAATACAGCACTACATTTCATCTTGTCCCACTACTGCTGTCTGTGTCTGCCATTTAAAAACCAAAAAGAAAATCACAAATTTGAAAGAAACCCGGTTTTGTTATCTCTGTGTCCTGTCCTTCTTCATCCTCTTTTTTCTTGTAGTCCAAAACTTTTGACCCATAGATCCGCCATGCTCAACCTGCGGCCTCGCCGCGATTCCACTCCGTACACGACCAAATGGCAAAACAAGGTAATGTGTCTTACTCTCTGGCTTTGTTTTTTCTTCCCTTTCTTTTTGGGCTGAAAGGGTCCAAGAATTCTACTTTAGAAATGCAATAAATTGTATATGATTTTGAGTATTTACTTCACTGGCAAAGCAAGGTAATGTGCTTGTACATTTCTCTGTCTTTGAATTTTTTGGGTTGGTTTCAAGCTTTTAAAGGGATTGAGCTTAATAATTAAAAATGGGTACTTATTTGATTATTTGGTCTGTTGGGTTTTTGTAGTTTGAGGAGAATTTGGAGCAGTGGCCGCATCTGAAGGAGCTGGTACAGTGCTACACAACAGACTGGGTGAAGGATGAGAACAAGTATGGTCACTACGAGAGTGTTGGACCGTCGTCATTTCAGAACCAGATTTATGAGGGTCCTGACACTGATATTGAGACTGGTATGTAACCCCTTCTTTCATTCTTGGAGCCTTTTGCTTACACGAGCATGCACATATGGGGGTGCATTTGGGTCTTTACATATGAAGGATTTTAAGTGTTTAGATTAATCTCTGGAAACTTTCATAATTGGACACCACAGCCCCTTTTATGTTACACGTATGAAACCCATCTTATAAAAGGACACAATTGGTGTAAACGTGTCCATTACCAGTATCTGGTCGATACCTATTTTCCTGGAGTTTTTAATTAATGATAAAGATTTGATTTTTTGTTCTGTATTTGTTATTTTCTACACCTGGTTTCTAAAGACAATGTAAAGAGAAAACAATGGAATGCTTGTAACTTGGTTTTTTGGCATAACATATATAGTTTGTGAAAATTTTAAAGGTAGTTATAGATATGGGGAATACATGCTGTTGTGAGTTTGGCCCGCCTCTAATAGGTGCCAGTCTAGTGCTGGTTAAAGTGGAAGACTGGTGTAATCCAAGTACTAAAATTGTTTATTTCAATAGGCACCTGTTAGATGCTAAGTTTTTGTGATGTACAAGTTAATTATGTGATAACAAGTCAGATTGCAGTAAGATTGAGTGACATTGCAGGACTGGGTTTTGCCATCGACTTCTTCATAGAGTTCTTGAAATATCTTGATCCTATTTGCAGAAATGCACCTTTCAAGTGCAAGGCGAACCAAGGTGGAAGATACTACTGATGATGATGTCCCAAGTACCTCGGGACGACAATTTATGGATGCTACTGTATCCGATTCGGTACACTCCAATGATCCAAAGGTTTTATTGGCTTGAGGATAGTTTTTATACATGCAGCAGAAGTTACTTTTATTCAGTACCTTTCTTTTTTAATCTCTAAAACATACTACAGTAGTTCAAATGACCCATCTGCTCCTGTTTAGTGCTCATTCTTTAAAGTTGATATTGTATATGCAGCATTTTGGTCAATCACCACTCCCTGCTTATGAACCAGCTTTTGATTGGGAAAATGAAAGGTCAATGATATTTGGCCAAAGGGTTCCCGAAACACCAATATCTCAGTATGGCAGATCTAAAATCTTGTTGTTAAGTAGAATTTCATCTCTGCCTCTTTGGGCTGTTCCCGGTGTTTATTAATTGTCTTTTTCTCTATTCATTTGGACTGTCACAGTGGATTGAAGATCTCAGTGAAAGTTCTGTCCCTATCGTTTCAAGCGGGATTAGCTGGTGAGTGTTATGCTCTTTGTACGGGTGCTATATCGTTGGTGCTCACTTCTTTGTAGTACTGCTTTTGTATCTTGGAGCTGTTTCAAGACTTCTGACTTTGTGCTCTCTCCATGTCCTCTCCTCCCTGTCATGTAGAACCATTTTACGGAACAATTTGCTTATACAATAGGGAGAGAAGAGAAAAACTGTCAGAGGACTTCTATTTTCGTCATGCACCAACCGAAAAGAAGGATGTAAGCTATAAGATCAATATAACTTTTCCCCCTCCAATTTCAATGGGTTTCCTTTACTTCGGCATATGTTATGACTAAAAACTTTTTTGTTGCCCCTGTCATCATTTTTGGTGAAGATTTCTTTTGAACCTCGTGGAATCTTCTATTTGGATGCTCCATCATCATCGGTTTGTCTGCTAATCCAGTTAGAGAAGCATGCTACAGAAGAAGGCGGGGTTACGCCTTCAGTTTATTCTCGTAAAGAACCAGTATGTCCAAGTATATATGTTACTTTTTTATTATTTATTCATTGTTTTCAACTTGTGATTATGATTTGAAATTTGTTATGCTAAAATTGGAGTTGTCTTTCAATGGAAGATCATATGAAATCCTAAGTTGCTTTAAAATGTTGATTTCTTTTCCAAGTAGAACAACCAGATAAAGCATCCATAGTTTTTCCTGATACTACCTCCTCTACTTAATGCTCCATTGTCAGTTTGTACACTATATATATTAAGTTAATAAACATAATAAAAAAAACATAAATTTGCATAACTGTCAATTTTTTCTATTTTTCAGATTTAGAATTGAAATTATTTTTAAATAGCAATATATTAGAAAAATGACTTAGTGTAATGTAGTACACATTCATAATGATTTCACCTTTCCTAGTGTATTTCTAATATTTTCACCTATATCCATTTGACTTGCTAAGATGTATCCTTTAATTTGTGCTTTGCACATGGACTTTCAAAATGACAAAACAGTAATTTATGGAATGAGAGATAGATTGTAATTGTTCTATAAAGTTAGAAGTGCCACAATTTGATGACAAGATAAAGGAATTTTGTTTTTTATGGTTTTACTATTGGAATGACATGAAATTAATACATGCATGAGGAGTAATTTGAATTATCTTGACGTCATTGTGAAGGGAAGAGGAAGGGAGAATAGATATCATGGAATAGATAGGATACATGATTGCAAACAATGTAATGGAGGGCATGCTCTCTTAAATGGTAAAAGAGCTTTCTTTAAAAATAAAATTGGTAAAAGAGTTTTTTAAGAAGTTTGTATCAACCTCGACTTGCATTGTGTGGTGAAAGAAATGACATTCTACACTACTCCCTTGTTCTTGAGAAATAGAGGTTGGCTCACAATTTTTTCTTTTTGGGTAGGCTAGGATGGTTTGAGCATGTGAGCATTTGTGTCTTTGTTTGTGCACATGATTATATATTAATATTATGCAACTTTCCAAACTGTTAATTTATATCTGCTTTTTATGAAGTCTGGGTTCACTCTACCTGAACAGGTACACTTGACCGAGAAAGAAAAGCAAAAACTGCAGGTGTGGTCTCAAATAATGCCTTACAGAGAGTCCTTCGCCTGGGCCGTTGTTTCATTATTTGATAACAGCATTGGTGCAGCTTCTGGTGGGTCTGCTTCACCAAGCAGTCCTCTTGCTGCTAGTATATCTGGTTCAAGCTCTCATGAGGGTGTGTTTGAGCCTAGTGCAAAGGTTACATTAGATGGGAAGCTAGGTTATTCAAGTCGAAGCTCTGTTGTTGTCGAAATATCAAATTTAAATAAAGTCAAAGAATGCTATACTGAGGACTCACTTCAGGTATGCACAAATCCTCTTGAATGAATATTTAACACCTCCATAATCTTTATTCATGGTGCTTGTGCGTGTTCACTTTATTGGCTTGAATTTTTTTGTCTGTATTTTGTTTTCCCCAAAAATTATGTAGGAGATACAGATTGTTTCCGAATACTTGTTCAGTATGTCTAAACTTAGAGTGCTATAGATTTTCAGATTATGACAGTGTGTGTTCTTTTGGGTGGTTGACCTGAAAATTTTAGGATCCCAAACGCAAGATCCACAAACCTGTGAAAGGTGTTTTGAGACTTGAAATCGAGAAGCACCAGAATGACCATGTTGACATGGAAAATATATCAGAAAGTGGTAGTGTGACCAATGATTCTATTGATGATCGCATAACCGATTCCACATTTGGGAAGCTCCCAAGTAATGGTTTGGATGGTCCTCAGGGTAGCAGCTCTAAGTGGAATTCTTTCGATGCCAAAGAAATATCTGGAAATGGATCAAATGCTCATGGAAATTCAGTTCCCGGTTCTGATGATGTAAGTATCATAGCATCGTACTGCTTTTTGTCTTCAAATTCAAGTGTTACTGTGGGTCATTGTTTCTGCGTATATGCTTTGAGAAAATGATATCCCTGCAGTGGGTCCTTCTTTCTGAATGTCTGCTAAGAGGCAGCTGTTTCTTAGGTTTTTATTTTTTTTATTTTTTAAGGTTTCTGTTTGTGTGTATAATTTGTTAGGGTCTGGGTTGTTTACTTGTGTTTGATAGTTTCATTCTATGGTTGTTTGTCTGATTAACGGCAGCTATAATATTTAAGTGAACCCTCAGTGACCTCTGGTTCACTTGATTTGTATTGTTGTTCCATTTCATTTGTAAAAACTGGTTTGTTCACTGTCTTACATCTTAATTATATATATAATGTATAATATTGTACATGGCACCACTAACTGGGTTGCTGGTTCTATCTGTCATTCATTTCTATCCTTCTGATATGCATGCAACATATCAGAAACGTCTATTGCAATAAATAGTATTTCCAATTTTAATTATGTTTTTAATGTTTTGTATTCATGCATGATATATACTAAAGTGACTGTTTTGATTAATTTCCAGTTTCAAGCTTTCGACTTCCGTACTACAACAAGAAATGAGCCTTTCTTGCAGCTTTTTCATTGTCTGTATGTGTATCCTATGACTGTTAGTTTAAGTCGGAAGAGGAATTTGTTCATAAGAGTTGAACTTCGGGAGGATGATAATGATATTCGTAGGCAGCCTTTAGAGGTAAATATGCCTATTATTATGTAAGAATTTCACTTTTCTGAATTCATTCCTTACTTGTTTGGTTTGTGGTGCAATTGATTTGACTAGGCAATGTATCCACGGGAGCCAAGTGCATCACTTCAGAAGTGGGCTCACACACAATTGACTGTTGGGGCAAGGGTGGCCTGCTACCATGATGAAATAAAGCTCTCTCTCCCTGCCACCTGGACACCAACACATCATCTTTTATTTACTTTTTTTCATGTTGATCTTCAAACAAAATTAGAAGCTCCAAAGCCGGTAAGTTCAGTTTTTGTTTCTCTGAAGGACTTGCTAATTTTCCCCAAGAATTTTCACTCCCCCCACCCCCAACAATAGTTTAGTTTCTTTTGTGGCTAGTTTTACCCTGCTGCTTCATTTTGATCATATCTACTCCCTTAAAATGACTATTACATTCGTTGACTTTGCAGATAGTAATTGGATACGCGGCACTTCCATTATCCACACATGCTCAGTATGTATATGCCTTCAAATCTGATCTTTCTTCCTCTTTTGTTCTTAAAACTGAATGAAACTCAAAAGTTTTGGGTTGCTTGTTTAATATACTGATCATGTATGAATGTATGTTATTCCTTTGAAACCAATCTTTCTTCATTCAATGAAATTGCTAAAATAGATCGAGCGTTAATACAACTTGTATCTAAGTGCGTGCCTCAGTTTGGTTACTGGTTTCAATATGAAAATACAATATCGTGATTAACTCTGTTGGGCTCGATTATGCGAATTAAACAAATTTTGCAAAGGTCTTCAAACATTGTGCTTTAGTTTATTACTTGCTACTTGTTTGATCTTCCCATGGCTTTTAGAGTCTTAATGTTATCAATGGTATCCCAAAGCAATAATGGTTGTTTTTCTTCTCAGGTTGCGCTCTGAAATTTCTTTGCCAATTATGAGGGAGCTGGTTCCACATTATCTCCAGGATATGGCCAGAGTATGTTTGGGTTGCTTTTTGAGTTTATGACTTGTTTATGTTTTATGATTTCATTCCTTTTTCATTTTTATTTGAATTGATTCTCTTTATATCATTTTTTAGTTTGAACCTCACTTTAATGGTTACCAGGGCAGAGGGATATATTATACATAACAATTGAATCTCAGTTTTTCCTCAACAAGTACATATTAATTTCATTAATTTTGAGTGCTCATTCCATTAATTTTATGTATGCCATCATCGAGCATGTTAAACTACATCTTTTGTTTTGATAAGCCATTTTTGTCAGTCTCATATACACGAGCAGCATTCTACTCTTGTAGTTGGTAGGAAGCTTTTGTTTTCTTAAACTGATGATTCCATTGCCTGTTTATCTCCACTCCTTTCCCACAACCAGGAGAGGTTGGATTATTTGGAAGATGGAAAGAATATATTTCGATTGCGCTTAAGGCTTTGTTCGTCGTTATATCCTATCAATGAGCGCATAAGAGATTTTTTCCTTGAATACGATAGGCACACTCTTCGAACAAGTGCACCTTGGGGTTCTGAACTTCTGGAGGTATTCTTCCTTTTAATTCTTTATTTTACATCCACTTTTCCTGTTTTCTTGTATTATTGTGGCACAAAATTCCATTATCTCATTTATAACAAAAGTTGTGAAATACAGGTATGTATATGCTATTAGAATTTTTTATTTGAATAAGGTGATATTAGGGTACATATCTTTCATTTTAAATCTCAATATACACATAACGTTGCTAATTGGATTATTGGCTTGTGGCACAAAATTCCATTATCTCATTTATAACAAAAGTTGTGAAATACAGGTATGTATATGCTATTAGAATTTTTTATTTTGAATAAGGTGATATTAGGGTACATATCTTTCACTTTAAATCTCAATATACACATAACGTTGCTAATTGGATTATTGGTTAATATGTGTCTGGCATGTTGATCGTGCAATTACTTGTAAGCAGTGTAATTAGTATAGAGGGGTTTTGTTTTCTGTCTTTTCCTTGCATATTGATATTGTAGTGTTTAGCGTATGCCGAGCGAGAAGTGATTCGAGTGTCTGAAAATTTTGCATGCAGGCTATTAACAGTTTGAAGAATGTTGATTCCATTGCTTTGCTTCAGTTTCTTCATCCAATTTTGAATATGCTTCTCCATCTAATAGGCAATGGTGGAGAAACCCTCCAGGTTCTTTTAAAATTTCTAGTACTGATTTTTAACATTAATTGTTGTTCTTGCTCCATTTGTTGTCTTTATTTCCTGAATTGGTAATTCAATAACTCCTTTGGTAACAATATAGATTCATCCTTCTACTGACTGGGTTCTGGGTTGTGTAATGCCATCTTAATTTCTGATTTTACTGCTGTTTTTCAGGTTGCAGCATTCAGAGCCATGGTTAATATCGTGACCCGGTGTGTGGTTTAGTTTTGATTAATGATTTTACATTCTTCAGAATTGTAATTTATCATGGCTTCAGAAGTGTTTTTTAAAGAAAAAAAACTTATAGTTTGTGTTTCTTCCATAACTAAATTTTAGTAGTACGCAATTGTACTTTTTAGGCATGCATATAGTTTGCAATACGGTGGTGAAAGCTAAACTTTTATGGAAGATGATTTATTTATTTACGTTTTTGCTTCTGGAAAAAATCCTTTAGGCTATGGTTTATTTAGTGTGGATGTGGGTTTATGGTTTTTCTTTATGCATAAAACAAGACAAAATTCATTAAATTAGAGAATGGGTTTGGGTTTAGGGTAATATCATACAACACGATACAAAATGCTTAAATATGATACACATTGGTCCTCTGCTCTACTCGTAATCACTGGTCGTTTGCTGTAAAGTTGTACTCTGCACCAGCCTTTGCTCTTCTTGCATTGTTTAAAACGCTTCTGGTTTCACACGTATGGAACGTCTTCTGTAGGGTACAGCAGGAGTCGGTTGATGATGCTGAAAGAAATCACTTCCTAGTTAACTATGTTGATTATGCGTTTGATGACTTTGGAGGTCGTCAACCACCAGTTTATCCTGGTCTGTCAACTGTTTGGGGAAGCTTGGCCCGTAGTAAGGTACGCCTGTCGGGATGGAGATTTTCATATGCCAATTGCTATTACCATGTGCTTTCTTGATCATCACTATTGGTTTTCTTCTTCCTCCTGACAAAATGAGATATGCTGTTTCCTTCTCTCATACAGTATACTCAACTGAAAGAAGACTTGTTCCCTGCCAATTGGGGTTTGATAAATTCTCCATGTTAATGTTTTTTTTTTGAATAGAAACTTTTCTGATAATCAAGAGGACAAGCTATCCTCGATTATACAACAAATAAAAACACTGCTCAATTAAAAGCAGGAAACAAGAAACAAGAAATATTCAGCTAAAGCTACCCCCCCGAAGATAGGTTAGAGATAAAAACACATCTTAAGTAAACTTATCTTAAGACAGCACTCATATCTCTCAAGATAATAGAAAAATGGTAATCCTTAAAATGCCCAGTGACAGATGCCCAAAGAGAAGCCCAAACTTCTCCATGTTATTGTGTTACCCAATTGGATTGGTTTCTGTCATGCCAGAGTCCTAAGCTACTCTTTCTAGTTTGGTTGTGAGGCTGTATTTCTCTTATAGCATCATCTTTAATCTAATGGGTTTCCATGGCTCATTTTTCTATTACTATTATAAAAGAATGGGGAGATAATTGCTTAACTTTTATATGTATAGCTCAGGGTTGTCCGAGATCATAATTGCTTAACTTTTATATGTATAGCCCAGGGTAGTCCAAGATCACTTCATGTCTAATCTACTTAGCAAAATTAATTTTTTTCTCCTTTTAAGTTATGGTCTGTTTGGTATTTTAAGTTTTGGTTTTCATTTTTAATTAAAGATGAAGGAAAATGAGAGGATGTTGAGAAGAGAGATGATAGATGTGAGGAAAGGAGGAAAATACGTATGTCAAATGCTTGTTAAAACAAAAACTAAAAACTAACAGTTTTAAAGTTTTTTCTTTCCTTTTAATTTTGTGCATTCTCCCTCATATCTCTCCCATCTCTTATATATCAACTCCCTCCCTCTTCTTTCCATTGTACTTTGTTTGAAGACTTCATACCCATCTAGTGGAGAATCCTGATTTCATGAATTATGCTTGTGTCGATTTGTAATGTTTGCATCCTTTGATTCTGATGTTCATGATTCTTATCATCATTATTTTGTTCCAACAGTCCAACTGTTTTAAACTTTATTATTTCATTGTGCAGGCTAAAGGATACCGTGTTGGACCTGTGTATGATGACGTTTTGGCAATGGCTTGGTTTTTCCTTGAGCTAATTGTCAAGTCAATGGCATTGGAGAAGATGCGTCTTTTCTATCATAATCTTCCATTAGGTAGATTTCAATGCAAGGAAATTATTCGTAACAAATCATCTGATTGCTATTTTAACTTTATATTTTTTGAGTGTTAAACAGCATCTATTCTTCCTCTCATACAGCTATGACCCTTCTGCACACAAACACGAAAAAGAAGCTGCAAACAATAGCTTTCTAGTAACCAAACAAAGAAATAATAGTAGTAACATGTTGTAGAAATCAAATTTTTAACAGTTATACTTCTGTCTAGCAAGTTGTATACATATTAGCAATGTCATTGAAAATAGATGGCAGATAAACCAATGAAGAGAAAGTACTCAGGCAGGCAAGTGGTGTGTTTGGTGGACTCAGAATCTATTAGCTAGTAAATTTCAGTGAGAATGTGTAGAACGTCAGTAATCATGTATAAAGTTGAACCATGGTGAAAATATCTCTTCAGCCTACAAGCTTCTGTCTCTCACAAGTGGTCATAAACATTGTTTCTATGTTCTTAGAACTTCAATTTATTAAAATATCTAATAGCCATACATAAGTGAAATGGTTCAGTGATCATTCCAACAGCTATAATATAGTTTTTTTTTGTTTTTTTTAACAATTGCCCAGAAAAGATTGTTTTCCTATCCTACCTTATTGGACTATTTACAGTTTCTACTTCATACCTGTTCCATACTGTTCTGGTCTTATATAGTGTCTACATTTCTATGGAATATTCTTGCATCTCTTAAATTTGGATCTCTATTTGTGCCTAGGTTTCTAATTCCCCTGTTATTATGATAAGTATTTGCAGACAATTTTCTTCAGGTTCTTATTATTTATTTTTCTTTTTGCATTGCAGGTGAAGATATTCCGCCTATGCAATTGAAAGAAGGTGTATTCAGATGTATAATGCAGTTGTATGATTGCCTACTAACAGAAGTGCATGAACGTTGTAAGAAAGGATTAAGCTTGGCAAAGCGTTTAAACAGCAGTTTGGCTTTCTTTTGTTATGATCTCTTGTCCATCATCGAACCTCGCCAAGTTTTTGAATTGGTATGCTGTCTGCTTATCTGTCTTGTTTATATATATTTATGAAACAAGAGGTATTAATTAAAAAAAGGAAACACAAAAACATAGAAAACTGCAACCACTAGCTTTAACCTAAAAAAGATACAAAAAAACCATGGAGTAGCCAACAATTATAGAAAAAGACAACCCTATGAATTCTTAAGCCTTCTGCTCAACTTCTGTTATTCAGTTTGTAGAGCTGAGCTATGCTCCCGTCCTAGAGGTGCACATGTTGCAGGAGCCTTAGTACTTTTAATGTTTTATTCAAATTTTGAATCAAATCTTTCTATTCCTTTCTTTGTGTGTGTGGGTGTGGGTGTATGTTTATATATTTCTTTTGAGCAAAGGGGGTCCAGAAAGAATATATGTACAGTGAAAGAACAACATCATGAAATTTTGATTGAACAAGAAAGTACTGCTCTAGATGCATGCATGATATTAATGATAAAAATGAGATTGAAAGGGCCAATGTAAGCGCTAGGTTTATCCATTTGTTTCAGCTTTCTGGTTGCCATTTTGTAGTTTCCATTCACTTTATGGTGTCTTCCATGTGCTGCAGGTGTCCTTGTACTTGGACAAGTTTTCTGGGGTATGTCAATTGGTTCTGCATGATTGCAAGCTCACATTTTTGCAAATTATATGTGATCATGACCTTTTTGTGGAAATGCCTGGGAGAGACCCTTCTGATAGGTAACTTACTAATTAACTGTCTCACTTATGGTTACCTCACCTTCTTACTTTTACCATGGCACTACTGATGAACTTTTGGAAAAGAAAAGTATGTCTTCTATGGTATTTTACCCTCCCCTTCCTCCTCCTCTCTCTCTCCTTCCCCCCTCCCTCCCCCTCATTTACCAAATTCATGACTTTCCTCACTATTTATATTAAATGCAATCTTTGCAAGCTATGCACATTACACTGAGCTCATCACACATGGGTAGGTTTGTTGCCTTCAATAAAATGAACCCTCTCTTTTGGAGGTTTATTTCTAATAAGAAAAGAAAGATTCATTTGATCTCCGTGATTATTTATTTGCATGCTAATAGTTGTGAGTAAGATGGATGTTATCATTTTTTTTTCTTTCAAGATTTTGTTTACTTTTATTGCATAGACCTCATCTGTATAAGAAGCTTTTGAGTGTTAGCGTGTCTTGATGAAGTGAATGCTCATGTCATAGGAACTACCTTTCGTCTGTTCTAATACAAGAGCTATTTCTTACTTGGGATCATGATGATTTATCTCTGCGGGCAAAGGTGAGTTTATAGGGATAATTGTGCATTTATTTATTTATTTAGTGTTTTTTTTCCAAGAAACAAAAAGCTTGGAGTTCATAATCTGCCCTGACATTTTTTATTTTGTTCTACTTATGTTGGTGGATACATTTTTATACTCATCCATCCTTAATTTGCACCTTCCTTTACCAGGAGGCATGAACACATATACAAGATTTTGATACGATATATATAAATTTGCCAAGTCTTGAAAATTTATTGTTGATTAGATGTGCACCATATGTTATGCTTCTGTTCTAACCCTTTCATGTGTCTGCATGTAGGCGGCTAGAATTTTAGTAGTCCTTTTGTGCAAGCATGAGTTTGATGCTCGATACCAAAAGCCCGAAGATAAACTTTATATTGCGCAGCTATATTTTCCACTTATCGGACAGGTGCATAGTGTTATTTTCATAATGCAAAGTATAAAAGTTTTTTCTTTTCATTTTGCTTCTCCTTTTCATTGTTTAACCCTGCTAGTGGGAATCTTATTTTTGCGTTAACCACTTAAATTATCATGAAGTAAAGATGCTTTTCAACATTATAGTACAAGTTTATCATATACTCAATGTAGCTGTACCATCTTTTGAAGTTTACCATCTTTTGAAGTTTATCATATACTCACCCGTTCTTTGAAATGTCTCAATATACCACCTATACTTTCAATAAGCATCTCACGTTAGCTATTTCGTCAGATTTAAGAGAAGTTCCATTAGCTGATGTGGCCCCCACTTCTTTTCAATCTCTTAACAAGGGAGAGGAAGGGTTAGTTAGGTTGAGAAAAGGGGGAATTTGGGAGAAGAAGGTTAGGTTGAGGGAATTTCAGATTTGAGAATTTGGAGGTTTAGATTTGGGAGAAAATGGGGAATTTGATTTGGGGATTTCAGATTTGGGAGAAGAAGGATGGTTTGAATGTTGTGGGGATCTCCCAAATCTGAAATCCCCAAATCAAATTCCCCTTTTCTCCCAAATGCCTCCTTTTCTCCAAAATCTGAACCTCCAGATTCCCAAATCTGAAATTCCCTCAACCTAACCTTCTTCTCCCAAATTTCCCCTTTTCTCAACCTGACTAACCCTTCCTCTCCCTTGTTAAGAGATTGGAAATAAGTGGGGGCCACATCAGCTAATGGAACTTATCTCAAATCTGACGGAGTAGCTAACGTGAGACACTTACTGAAAGTATAGGTGGTATATTGAGACATTTCAAAGAACATGTGGTAATCTGAGACTATTTTGAAAGCACAGGGGGCATATCCATAAATAAGCCTATTATGAAAGTTTGTGGTCCTCCAAAATATAGAATGATGCACGTATCAGTTCATGATCAATGTCATAAACTAAGAAATCCTAACTAGTGGTGTTGTGCTCTATGCAGATTCTAGATGAAATGCCTGTGTTTTACAACCTCAATGCTGTTGAAAAGCGTGAAGTTTT
Source organism: Prunus avium (assembly GCF_002207925.1). Next base: position 12,477 of record NW_018925453.1, on the reverse strand, counting down.
AGTCGCTATTTTGCAAATTGTCCGGAACCTTGATGATGCATCACTTGTCAAGGCGTGGCAGCAAAGCATTGCTAGAACTAGATTATTTTTCAAACTCATGGAGGAATGCCTTGTTCTATTTGAGGTTGCCTTTTATTAATTACTCCTCTAGGTTATTTGTTACCTTAGTGATTATCTATGACCTTTTATTCATATTGTTAACATACTTTGCTTTTGTTCCCATTTTGAGGGTGTTCATGTCCTCATTCTTTTCTGAAAGTGATAATGTGGTCTCATGTGGCACTTACATTTTAGTTCTTGTTTAGTTGGTAAAAATCTAAGTTAACGTCAGAAAACTCACTGAGCTATGTTTAAGCATCAAATTTCTAGACTGTTTTGGATGTAAATGGACTTTCGAACGAATGGTGCGTATTAATTGTTCTAGTTGTTTAGTTCTTTGAGGATTTAGCTCATATTATTTTTCATTCTGTGACTCATTCTTGAAATCATTCACTTTTCCGTGTTTCTTCCTCAGTGAACGGAGTTAAACTCTTTTAGGTCTTCTCATAGTCCAGATGTATTTCTGAGATTATGAAATGTACAAGTTGCTTAATTGAACACAACATACTCCAACTTCAAATGTTTCCCATAACACTAGTTGTATTCAATGTGTTTCACAGCACAGAAAACCTGCTGATGGCATGCTTATGGGATCTAGTTCTCGCAGTCCTGTTGGTGATGGCCCTGCTTCCCCCAAGTATTCTGACAGACTCTCTCCTGCGATCAACAACTATCTGTCTGAGGCATCTAGACAAGAAGTCAGAGTGAGTTAATTTTCTGATCTTAGTTCCTTAAGAAACCAACGAGGCCCATGTTTTTTTTATTCACTGCTTATAAGGAGTTCAATCTTGTGCACAGTGGATAAAATCTTGCTTCCATTAGTAGTTTCATGTCTCGTCTTGGAGTAAATCATTCAGTTTTGTTACATAGAAGTCAATATCTTCAAACGTGTCCTCAAGAATCTTGAATCTCTTTAATGCAGCCTCAGGGTACACCTGAAAATGGGTATTCGTGGCAGAGAGTAAATTCTCAGTTAAGCTCCCCTAGCCAGCCATATTCCTTAAGGGAAGCTCTGGCTCAGGCACAATCCTCTAGAATTGGAGCTTCTGCACAAGCACTAAGAGAATCTTTGCATCCAATTTTGAGACAAAAATTGGTAAGGCTCCTGTAACTATTCCATGTTTGTTGATTGCAGCATGATCCCCATTTACCTTCTGCAGTATATAAATCTGATCTTGCTTTTTAAACTTGTCCATCATTTCTTTTATACTATTAGGTGGTTAATAGCTTTCACCTTTCAGGAGCTCTGGGAAGAAAACTTGAGTGCTTCTGTCAGTCTTCAGGTTTTGGAAATAACTGAGAAGTTTTCCACAATGGCAGCATCCCATAGCATCGCCACTGACTATGGAAAATTTGATTGCGTCACAGCTATATTCATGAGCTTCTTCTCTCGAAATCAACCATTGTCTTTCTGGAGATCACTGCTTCCTGTCTTCAACAGTGTCTTCAATCTTCATGGTGCAAATTTGATGGCAAGGGAAAATGACCGTTTTTTAAAGCAAGTCACTTTCCATCTTCTTCGACTTGCTGTGTTTCGAAATGATAATATCAGAAAAAGGGCTGTTATGGGGCTCCAGATGCTTATAAGGGTAGGCTCCTTCTGACACGTGCTCCAGTTCATTTTCAACTAAAAAATAATTCCCCTTCTTTTTTTCGCAGAGTTCTTTCTACTACTTTATGCAGACAGCAAGGTTGAGGGTCATGCTGATCATCACATTGTCAGAGTTGATGTCTGATGTACAAGTGACTCAGATGAAGTCTGATGGAACACTAGAAGAGAGTGGTGAAGCCAGGCGTCTTCGGCAATCACTGGAGGAAGTGGCAGATGCCTCTAAGAGCCCGAGTCTTTTGAGAGAGTGTGGACTTCCTGAGAGTGCTCTGTTAGACATTCCAGAAAGAATGACAGAAAATAGATGGTCCTGGTCAGAAGTGAAGTATCTCTCCGACAGTCTTCTTCTTGCTCTTGATGCCAGCTTGGAACACGCACTCCTGGTAAGTTTGACAATGCCTGCATAACTTTGTTTGTTATAGGATATTTTGTGTAACATTAAATGATCTTGACTCTTTTGGGATAGAATTATACATATTTACCAGACTGGTTGGATCTTTATCCTTTGTAGCTGTTCATTTGGAAGTTCATTGTTAGATTTTAATACTGGCTGCAATTTGGTTTGCAGGGCTCTTTGATGACTATGGACAGATATGCAGCTGCAGAAAGCTTCTATAGACTGGCTATGGCATTTGCCCCTGTCCCAGATCTTCACATAATGTGGTTACTGCATTTATGTGATGCACATCAGGAAATGCAGTCTTGGGCAGAAGCTGCCCAGTGTGCTGTTGCTGTGGCTGGTATTGTAATGCAGGTAACAATGTTATGGTTTTTCACAATGCAAACCTGCATGAAGCATTTGTCTGTTCTCAAAATTCATGAGCTTTGAAGTGTCTCAGATGTTAGCACAGTCCTATTTGTGTTGTGACTGACCTTGCAAACTTCCAAACTCTACATGTGTCTTTGTTGGTTGTGAGTTGGACTAAGCAATCTAATTTTCTTTCTCTCCCCTCTCCATTTTGACATATTTTCTTGGTTTCTGTTACCTTCTTTTACATACTTTGTTCTTAAGTTGTAGTTCAAAAGATTGTCAAGGACTAAATGTGTTTAGGCTCTGACATTAGTAATTGCTAGATATTGGTTATTCTGAGTTAGGAGGAGCTGATGTAAAATTGAAATTACTTTCCGTGTATAGCTTGATGCATAATTATACCAGTCTTTTCTCTCTCTGCAGTATTTGAGATCTGGTTTCCTATTAGTTTTGTAAGATTTTTGTGGATTACTCTGCATAGTAGAGAATTAAAAAGATGGCTCCATAACTTTAAAACAGTTGCTCACTAGTTTACTTTCAGCTAATAGTATATTTTTATTCTTTATAGGCCCTTGTGGCAAGAAATGATGGTGTTTGGAGCAAAGATCACATAACTGCTCTACGTAAAATTTGTCCAATGGTCAGCAATGAGATCAGCTCTGAGACTTCTGCAGCTGAGGTAGAAGGATATGGGGCATCAAAACTTACTGTTGACTCTGCAGTGAAGTACCTACAACTCGCAAATAAGCTATTTTCTCAAGCTGAACTCTTTCATTTCTGTGCAAGCATTCTGGAACTCGTTATCCCAGTTTACAAAAGCAGGAGGGCATATGGACAGCTGAGTAAATGTCACACGATGCTTACTAATATCTATGAATCAATACTTGAGCAGGAATCAAGTCCAATTCCATTCACTGATGCAACCTACTACAGGGTTGGGTTTTACAGTGACCGATTTGGAAAGTTGGATAGAAAGGAATATGTATACAGGGAGGCCCGTGATGTAAGGCTAGGTGACATAATGGAGAAACTTAGTCATATATACGAGTCTAGGATGGATGGCAATCACACGTTACACATTATTCCAGATTCCAGGCAGGTAAAGGCAGATGATTTGCAGCCTGGTGTCTGCTACCTGCAGATAACTGCTGTTGATCCAGTCATGGAAGATGAAGATTTGGGAAGCAGAAGGGAGAGAATCTTTTCTCTTTCCACTGGTAGTGTTCGTGCACGAGTCTTTGATCGTTTCTTGTTTGATACCCCATTTACGAAAAATGGAAAGACTCAAGGTGGATTGGAAGACCAGTGGAAGAGGCGAACTGTTCTTCAGACTGAAGGTTCATTCCCAGCTCTTGTGAATAGGCTTTTAGTTACCAAATCGGAATCGCTTGAGTTCTCCCCAGTAGAAAATGCCATTGGGATGATTGAAACTCGGACAGCTGCCTTACGAAATGAACTTGAAGAGCCTCGCAGTTCCGAAGGGGATCAACTCCCACGTCTCCAGAGCCTACAGAGAATTCTTCAAGGCAGTGTTGCAGTTCAGGTTGAAGTTTGCTCTCAAACTCCGTTCTTCTGAAGCAAGTGTCTCAGTTGCTTTCTTCGTCATTCAAATTGTCTCTCTATATATAACTGATCAGATTTCTCTACTTTCTATTTGCAGGTTAACAGCGGGGTACTGAGTGTGTGCACTGCATTCCTGTCTGGTGAGCCTGCAACAAGGTTGCGGTCGCAGGAACTGCAGCAACTCATTGCCGCGCTCCTTGAATTTATGGCGGTATGCAAGCGTGCCATCCGTGTACACTTCAGATTGATTGGTGAGGAAGATCAGGAGTTCCACACACAGCTTGTGAATGGATTTCAATCTCTAACTGCCGAGTTGTCTCATTACATCCCTGCCATTCTGTCAGAGCTGTGACGTTGTAGAATTACTCTAGTGTTATTGTTTTGTTTCGTCTTTTCGTTTTTACTTTTTAGGTTTTTCTCCCTGTGCCGTTGCTGCAATGTGTCAATATCTTTCACGCTCATGGTTTTGTTCATATATCTGGCCTATGTCTCAGCAGCAAAGCATGAATCTCAACATTGTTTCATCTAACAGTTTTAATGAATGTTTTTTTTTAAAGTTTCTTTTTAAGCTCGTGTAGCTTTTATTTTTATAAATTTAGCTCCGGTTTACATCAAGTTGACATCCCCACTCAATTACATTTGGAAAGAAAAACATTGAAGAACTACACTCTTACCTTAGGAGTTCCAATTAAAAATTTCCTCTTGAAGTTTTGAAGGGTTTCAACTAAAGGGTTCCTCCATAAATACTAGAGCCATCTCTTCTTTGACCCAAAAAAAAAAAAAAAACTAAGCAAATCAATCGACAATTCTAGATAGCACTAAAATGTCTGTTGATTTAATGTTGATTTAATTATTTATTTTAAAAAGAGTAAAAGTCGTATTAGAATTTCCAAAAAGAACATCCCAATGTACAGCAAACAAAAATGGACAGGCCCAGGAGAGTGTTGAACAGAGAGATATAAAGTGTCAGCTTGTCGATGTGGGATTAGATAAGAGCAAATTCAGGACCAAGCGTCTGATTCTGAGGCAGGCTAACTTCTCCACTTCACAACCATCTTTTACTACAGAATTAAAGATTATGATTTTAATATGTTACTTTGCTTTGTGTATTTTGTTTTTTAATTTTTCTTTGCACAGATTGATGTCTTCAAAAGGGGGATGAAGTCACAATAACTGAGCATGACTAATTTTCGAGCAACCAAGGAGGGCCAAATTAAAGTGAACTTTAGTGGACTACATGAAAACATAAACAGACTGGGAAAGAAAACAAGGAAATAAATGCTCATGAGCAACTTGAAGGAATTAGAGGACAGAGGATGCACAATATTGCATGGGGTGGATGTGAACATCATCTCCTTCATAATATGCGTTTTGATCGTATAATCTATGATTTTCCTCACTCTGGATACTTGAATGGTTCCTCTTCTTCTGAAAGCAGCGTTTCGCAAAATTTGTAGGTTCAAACTAAACCACGTTTGCAACATTTAAAAAAAAGAAGAAGAAGTACAATGATGAATTGGATTGAAACAAAACCATGTATTTTCAGGTCACATCAAAATTTGGTAAAGGCATACTTCAAGAGTGCTCGAGAAATGCTGACCTGAACAGGAGAAGTTCATGTGACACACAAGACAGCTTTTCCTTTCAGTGAATGGAACTTAGTGAAGTTGGTACAAGAGGTTGGGCTATGTTTAGTCAATAAAGAGATTTTCTCGGTATGGGATTATCCAGGTTATCAGAATAAGAGAGGCGCTGGGATATGTGACCAGACTTTTCCTGTTGGAAAGTGCAGCACCTTCAAATTTTCCAAGCAGTTTCACCCTTCTACTGCTTCCAGTTTCCTCTTTCCAAGCAGTGTCATAGGTTAGAGATTTAAAATGTCATGTTTATTGCCTACTTAAAATCCTTTTCCTGTTGCCACATAAGTGTATTTGGCTCATCATACGTGCATACTGAGGACTAGCTGCCTCAGGTGTTTGAGGACTGATATATGTCAACTATATTTAACACTGTGATTTGGCAGGTAATGTGGCCTGGACTTCCCAAACATGGGAAAGCAATTGAATTCCCATTCCCAAGCCTCCTTTCCCATGAACCAAACGGCCCCTACATGCCTATGCACTGGAATGGCGATGGCAAGCGAACATGACCCTCGGATCGATCCTTTTGATTAGAAGAAGTGCATTGACGTCAATAGTTGCCCCCTTTACCACTTTAAACCTCTTTGCCATATATATATATATATCCTCCCCTGAGTTGTGACATAACCAAGGGAAGGGACTCCTGTATATATACTAACTGTTCAAGAATATGAAACTATAAGTAGTCAATTAGAGAATTTGGTAATGGAACAGAGAATGAGAGAATTTGGTCACCTGGGCCGGGATATAGACATATACCGTGTAGTTCCCTTCCACGTGATGAAAGTTCCTAACTCTGCTGGGCTGAGTGCTTGCTGAGAAGTCCATAAACACTTAGTCCACAACACGATCAAAAATTCAAAACCATACCAAAACAAGGCAAAAATATAGAAAATTGATTGCAATTAGTAGTTACCAACGGAATTGGGGCTGTTGAGCAGTGACCAAGGAAGTGGGGGCAGAGGAGAGCTCGATTCTTCAGAGCTGTTGAGCTCTGGTTGTGGATATATATATATATATATTTAAATAGTCTCGCCGTACGGCTATACTCTTTATATATATATATATATATATATATATATAGTTTTATTTGAGCTCCGGATGTATATATATATATATATTTTATTTAAAGGGTATGGCCGGCTATACGCTTTAAATATATTTTTTAATTTAACGAGTATAGCCGCCGGCTAAACTCATTAAATATATATATATTTATTTAAATGGTATAGCCGTACGGCTATACTCTTTAAATATATTTCTTTTATTTAAAAGGGTATAGCCGATCGGCTATACGTTTTAAATATATATATTTATTTAAAGAGTATAGCCGATCGGCTGTACGCCTTAAATATATTTGTTTCCTCTCTCCTATCGAACCCGGAACCCCAGCCAACACTCGCTCTCTCTTTGCTTTCCCATCGAACCCAGAACCGCAGCCAACCCAACCCTTCACAAGACACCCAAAAACTTCTCTTTCCCCTTGACCACCCACAAGACCCCCTCCTCCTGCTCCCACCCCCTCAGAACCTAGAGCCCAACCCACCCGCAACCCCAACCCCCCCCACAAAAGACGCAAAGTGTTCGAAATTTTTTGTTCTTTTCAAATTTTGAATTTGCAGAGAGAGAGAGAGAGGATCTAGTTTGAATGTGAATGAAGTATATCATATATACATCTTTGACATATTTTACTTTGTATTTTATACTACAGCTACAAGTATACAGGCAGGTCATCTAACAGTTTTAATGAATATTGTTTTAAGTTCTTTTGCCTTTTGCCTTTTCTTCTTTTATTTATTTTCGGGCCTTGACCTCATGTTCCGATCGAGTTTTCTATTTTTATTGGGTTTTTCCTCAAGTTGAATCTTTTTGACATCCCCACTCAATTGCATTGGGAAAGAAAAAACATTTAAGAACTACAATCTTACTTTAGGAGTTGCAATTAAGAATTTTCTTGAAGTTCATACTGTTTGAAGTCCCAAAGAGAAAAATAATAGTAAGTCAAGGAATTCTGAGAAAGTTGAAGAAGAAGAGAGAACCAAATCACAATGGAAGTGTTTAGCTTTGAGAGAAAGATTAAGCATTACAGCAGCTATCAGAAGATACTCTTAGTGGGAGAAGGAGACTTCTCTTTTGCTGTTTGCTTAGCCAGAGCTTTTGGATTGGCTATCAACATGGTTGCGACTTCTCTCGACTCCAGAGGTAACTTTTGAATCACCATTGAGTTGTGTCAACGTCCAAGTACGTCCACTTTTACTCATTATTTATGCCCAATTCCTTGGTTTTCAAGCAACCCCGTTTGAAATTTGAATAAAAACAACCAACTGGTTTTGTATTTGGTCCTAAAGTTTACATTTTGGTAATGACCCAAAGGAAATAATAGATAGAGGGGACCAAAGATGTTGTCTTTCAAATAGAAAAGCCTAGAAGGCTCCTGATTGAAATAGTTTGCATGCTGATTGTAGAGTCTTTGATGGTGAAAAGATAGATAGAGGGTTTCTGAATTCTGATTGAAATCCTTTGCATCTTAATTGTAGGGTCATTAATGGTTAAGTAATAGATAAAGGGGCCCGAAGATGCAATCTTTTATTTTATAAAAAAAAAATTAGAGGGTTCCTTATTGAATCCTTTGCGTGCTAATTGTAGAGTCTTTGATGCTGAAGTATTCAGAAGCTATGAGCAATGTGAAGGAATTAGAGGCCAAAGGATGCATAATATTGCATGAGGTGGATGTCCACAGCATGAGCCGGCACCCTTTGTTGATTAGTGTACGCTTTGATCGCATAATCTATAATTTTCCTCACGCCGGTTACTTGCATGGTCCCTTTTCTTCTGAACACAACAGGTTCCAAATTTGGTAAGTTAAAACAAAACCATATATGCATCCCCTTTAAAGATCATGGTATATGCTCTACAGTATTTTGCGTTCATAATGCGTTCCTTATTGAAGAACTGAAGCCATGTAGTTTTGAGCTTAACCAGAACACTAGCAAAAAAAATGTAAACAGAGGATTTTGAATTCTAAATGAAATTCATGCATTTTCAGGTTTCATCAGGATTTGATCAGGGGATTCCTCCAGAATGCACGTGAAATGCTGACCGCAATAGGAGAAATTCATGTGACACACAAGACAAAATTTCCTTTCAGTGAATGGAAAATAGTGGAGTTAGCACAAAAGGTTGGGTTATATCTGGTTCATGAAGAACAGTTCTCACTATGGGATTATCCAGGTTATGAAAATAAGAGAGGAGCTGGGACGTGTGATCAAACTTTTCCTGTTGGAATGTGTAGCACCTTCAAATTTGCTAAACTGTTGTGCCATTCTACCACTTCTGGTTTCCACCTTGGCATTACTACTTCGGGTCCATGGTCTGGATATTCTGGAATTAATGGTCCTCACATGCAACGGTAAGCCCCTGCATATGAACTTTGTTTTCTTTGATTTAAATTTTTTGTGATTTTTAATACTACAATGAGCAAGAAAGTGACTTGCGTGAGCCTAAATATTTTTCAGGGCCAATACACCGAATGAGAATGAGCTTATGTCTCTGTTAGAATTTAGGAGGTGTGATGTGTGTTGCTATGACACCATTGTTGGTTTATGTGGTGAAGGGGTTTAGGACAATAGACAATAGTTGAAACAAAGTGATTTTATTACATTGGAGGAGAATAGTACATAGCTTGGTGTAGGCTAATTGGCCTCCTTTATAGCTTATTAGCCACTACACTTGATTTAGATTAGTTTGGGCTATTTGGCCCTTCACTTAGATTGGTGAGCTTATTGGCTCTCAACATAGCTTTGTTTGGGTAGCTCTTGGCTCCATTAGTTTGGGAGTTGGCTTGTTTACTCCCACATAGATTGGGAGTTGGTGAATGACTCCACCTTGCTTTATTGCATTGCAAGCCTATTTATAGGCATTCTTTGCCGACATCACCAAGTCCACCGACTTGGTCTTTTTTACTCCAGCCACAAGTGTATGGCTTTTACTAGAAACTTCTATATTTTACAATATTTATTTTTGTGGATATTGTTTAGCCATCATGCGCCACCGCCATAGTCTAGCAACATGAGTGTTCTTGAGTTTTCTAGAATTGTGTAGTTACATCTACACAAATATGCATTGCTTTTCAACAGTTTCATTGAATCACTTACCAAGTTACCATAGCACATGACTGTACCCCTTTTTTACAGTGATGTTACAAGTACATTTGAATATAGCAAGGCTTATAGTTCAAGGGGCACAGAACTTTTCTCCTGTGCTTGCTTAACTTGTTGAAAGAAAATAAGAAATTTCCAAGTGCTCCAATTTCCCAGCCTCATGTGACTCCAGCCATATGGAAAACCTTAAACTTCCACCTTTATATCTTCAACATTACTTAGTTGAGTGCTCCAAAATATCTTACTCTTGTTTTTTTCTTGCAGGCCATTTTGCATATAAAGTGATATCTACTGCTGGTGAGGAATTGTATCAACAAATATCTTTTTTGTTTGATAGGCATGGGGTTTTTCATTCAAGCATGAGTCCCCTTGTTTCTATGCCTAAAACTTTTCCTGTTGGAAAGTGCACCTTCAAATTTTCCAAGCAGTTGTACCGTTCTACTGCTTCCAGTTTCCTCCTTCGAGTGCAGAGGTATTTAGATCAACATTGACATGCTTTGTTTACTCAAACTCGGAGTGTTCATTTTCCAAGCAGTAGTGCATGGTTGATGCTCTAGGCCACGTCATGCTTTGTTTTAGTGTATTTGAAGTTTGTGGTGAAAGAAATGAAGATTAAGCATCACAGCAGCTTTCAGAAGATACTCTTAGTGGGATAAGGAGACTTCTCTTTTGCACTTTGCTTAGCCAGACAATTTGGCTCTGCTAGGAACATTGTTGCAACTTCTCTTGACTCCAGAGGTATTTTGATAGACATTGAGATGTCTCAACATACATTACCATTGTTTGCATGTCAACTACTTTGTTTGGACTATCTGAATATAGCTAAATCTAGGGTGCATCTTCAACTAGAAATTAGGCCTATCAAGTTTTATATTCGCTATGAAATGTGCCAACGTTCATGGAAGTTCCGGAATGAATTGCACACACTTTCAGTTTCAAATGTTTGGTTTTAACTTTTAAACCATTCCATGTAATATGTAAGCGCAGTATTCAATTGAGTAATATGAAATCAATTCAGTAATAGAGATTTAAAATGTCATGTTTATTGCGTATTTAAAATCCTTTTCCTGTCGCCACATAAGTGTATTTGGCTCATCATACATACATATCGAGGACTAGCTGCTTCAGGTGTTTGAGGACTGATATATGTCAACTATATTTAACAGTGTGTGATTTGGCAGGTAATGTGCCCTACATGCCTTTGCACTGGAATGGCGATGGCAAGCGAACATGACCCTCGGATCGATCCCTTGATTAGAAGAAGTGCATTGCCGTCAATAGTTGCCCCCTTTACCACTTTAAACCTCTTTGCCAAACATATATCCTCCCCTGAATTGTGACATAACCAAGGGAAGGGACTTCTGTATATATTCGCGCATAGTGAATCAATTGGTTCCCTGATAATGATGGACTTTAAGCCTCTGTTTTTCCGTCTTATGAGGGCCTGGATCCTGCCATGAACAACATCCAATTTTGTGAATTCTTTTTATCCGAGTTATGAGTAAAATTGATGCAAAATCACTTGCTCCAATTAACCAATGCTAACCTTGTAAAATTCAGGAAGATTGTGAAGCTTATACACCTCATTGACAGCTTGAATCTGCTTTGTTATCTAAAATGATTGGAGTTGAAAAATCTCACATATATAGCTAAAAAACAAGCAAGCAAGATATTAATGTTTCAAAATCCCATGTTTTTGGCTAACTAGTTACAAGATTTTACATCTAAATAAAAAACTCAAAGCAACAAGACTTGTAAGTTGTATAAAGAGAAAGCTTGCAATCATACCTCAGCAAACCCGGCAGCAATAACTTCTATTGACACAAAGGTCCGGGTGTGATCATTGTTAACAAAAACCTCCCACTTGCTTCCAATACCCATACCTGGTTTACCGCAAATCAGCATTATGTTCAATAAAAGAAGTAAAATTCATGCACGCAATAGAATTATGTAAGTAACCATACCGCCTCTGAATCTGAAGCTTCTGCCGAAGCATTGTGACCAGGGAGTCAACCTGGTGCACTCGGATTGGTACAGTTGTTCCCAGACTTATATGGAACTCTCTACCCAACGCAACCCGTTCAAGCTTGTGCTCATCCTTGCGCAAAAACTTGAGAGGGACGTCAATGTCAACAGCATGGAGACGGGGCACCAGAGAAGCTAGCTTGTTAAAAAATAAGGCCATCTCTTTCCCTGGTGCTGGTGGTATATAAACTGCAAGTATACAATTAATCAAGGGTCTAAAGCCTCTAAAGGCTCTAAGCTCTCAAAGTCCTGGCATTTGTTAATGAAACTATATGTAGTCAATTAGAGAATTTGGTTACCTGGGCTGGGATAGACATGTTCCGCGTAGTTCCCTTCCAAGTGAGGAAAGTTCCTAACTCTTCTGGGTTGAGCGCTTAGTCGACAACACAATCGAAAATTCCAAACCATAACAAAACAAGGAGAAAATTGCGAGAGTATAGCCGCACGGCTGTACTATTTAAATATATTTGAATATTTAAAGAGTATAGTCAGACGGCTATACTGTTTAACTATATATTTTTATTTAACGAGTATCGCCGCGGTGCTATAGTCGTTAAATAAAAATATTTAAAGAGTATAGTCAGACGGCTATACTGTTTAACTATATTTTTTATATTTAAATGATCTAGC
>NW_018925449.1:0-17944 GCF_002207925.1 Prunus avium | reverse complement strand
AACTCTCATGCAATTACACTCTTACTGACTTGAGCGTTGGAGTGTTTTCTTGCAGGTTCCCCCTCCTTCATTGATGGCAATTGGAATGGTGTCCGACTTCTCAACATGGAAATCAAATTACTTGTTGGAGGACTCGAAATTTTCCGCACCAACAGTTGGTGCCGCCCCTTTTGTGGATATGAATGGCTTGTGGAGACATAGCCATTCATCCTTTCTCATTTGATTTCGAAGGAGCATCGCTTGGAGATTTCACTTATCCTGCGTGCGGAGTTGAAGCCATTTGTGGGAACTCTCACAAGATCAATCAATAGCTGAATCCGCACAAGACACTTGTAACACCCTGACCCAAAAATTTAATTATTAGTTAATTAAATTAATTAAATAAATTATGAAATTACAATTTTGTCCCAGGAGATAGGGTTATTTTGGCCCCTTTTTTAATCTAGGAGGATTCTGGGGAAATGAATGGCACCATGATGTAGATTGTGTCAAGATGAGTCCGTAGACATGTAGTGGGCTCAAATCGGAGTTGAAACGAAGAAGTTACGAGTTATGGAAGCTCAATGGCATAATCGTAAATAATTCAAAGTTGGATTTTTAAAATATGAAATTCCCTTCTTCTCTCTCTCTCTCTCTCCCTCTCCCCGTGCAAAATAGCCCCCCTAAAAACAGCCACCGATCTGATTTTCGGTGGCCACCACTTCATCCGGCCACCAAATTGGGTGATACCAGTCCCAAAAGAACCAGCAAACTTCCCTCTTCCTACCCCACCCCCCCTCAGATGGATCAGCCGCCCGTGGTCACCGGAAAAAGCAAAAAATTAGCCGTTTTTACGTAAAACTTCCCGGAGTTCGTTCGGACGATTCTGGCCACCAATTTCTTCGAACTAGGTATGCTTTTTCAATGTGTTCTAGCTGATGGTTAGGTTGTTTCAGATCGATTTTTGCGTTTTGGATGTCAATTTATTGCTTAAAGGTTTGGCCGGTTTCGGCTCGTGATTTCGGCAAGTTCTGGTCACTTTTTGGGGTTAGTCCAAGAACAAAAGATGCTCCACTCAATGTCCTGATCATGTAGGTATAGGTCTTGACCGTCGGTTTGGAGATTTTCCGATCACTAGAATTTCACTAGACACCCACGCGTTGCCCGCGCATGTGGTGGCGCGTGGGCACTGTTTGGGTGACCCATTTAGTCCTAAAATGATCCCCATGTTATCCCGACCACGACGTTATGCTCGGATTTGAATTTGGTTACCGTTTGACTGTCGATCGGATTACGCATATTAGGTATCCGAGTTCGATATGCTTGGACCGTTGGATTGACTCTATTTTCAAATATGTTGATCTAGGCATCTCTAGGATTGTGTAGGAATTTGCAGACCGTGAATCGGAGTCTCGGATCCTCCGATTCAATGACTTAGTGCCCGTTTGACTTTGCTTATTTTAAGTTATAATCACTTTCTTTCACAGTTTTGAATATCCATGCCGTTTGGTAAAACATAAAAAACCTGCTTTTTCGAGGAAATCGCTGCCTCATACAGCAGTTTGGAGAAGCGGGTAGGCACCTGCTTTCAATTTCCGCTTTTACGGAAATCAGATGCGGAACCGATGTGGGTTAATGAATATATTTATAATACCTATACTATCCTTATATCTCTTTACAATTGACGTCACATATCCCTTCATTCCATTCAATCTTTAATTCATCCATTCTGTCCACTTCTTTTTTTCCTCTTCAGTTGTTTATCATTTCACTCTTCAATAATTAAATAAATAAATAACTTGGTGGGTGTGCTTTTTTCATTCTCCAGGAGCTGCATAGATAAGACAGGATGCAGCAATTGCCTCCTTTCCCAGTATTTTTTTGTACCTTTTTTTTTTGCTGTAATTATTCTTGATGTTTATGTTTTTTGTTTTTTTTCTGAATTTTCTTGACTTTCTCCTCTGAATCTTTTTCTGGGGCATTTGGGTGAATGATATATCGATTTGGAACATGGTACTTCAAAGACAAATAGTTTAGAGCATTCAAGGATAAATATTTAACTTTCAACATGATATTTTGTTTATTTTATGATCAAAACAATTTTTTGGGTGTGATGGTTAATAAATATATTTGACAAAAGAATTGTTTAAGTCAAAGTAAAAAAGCTACTAAACAATTGAGAGAAAAATTCATTTCAACATTATGTCCTTTTTAGTCATTATACACATACCACAACACTTTCACACAAATTTTACCAAACACTCATAAACTGATTTTTGTACTAACAGCAATTTTAGTATTCAGTTTACTAAGCGCCAAACTACTTTCATTCACAGCTGATTTCTCTTACAACAAATCTGAAATTGATTATATTCACAGCACAACAATGCCAAACTAGCCCTTAAAGTTGCGTTAAACGATAATCGTCCAATCGTGCGATTGTGAGCGATCCGACTGTTCGATTCGGACCAAACTTGCAAGACATGTATAATAAACCCTGTTGAACTCGTATGAACTTTCGGATCAGAAATTGGATTTCGTGGGCCTCGCAGGCCCGATCAACCAAGTTTGGGCAGTTTGACCTTCAGTTGACCATGAGTCTTCTGAGGTAGTTTCACCCTTCGAGGAATACTAGAACGAACTTATTAACGAGTCTTGATTGTTATTTGAGTTATTTTGATTATGTTGGAATTATGAAATTGTTTTTATAGTATTTTATGAAATTCTTGGATATTATTTTGATAATTGAAGTTATGGAATAGATGAGCATGAAATACTTGATCGGTGGGTTGTGAAGGTGAGCCGTGGGTCTCGGCTAGGGCTGGGCATTCAAACTGATAACCCGATCAAACCGCCCAAACCAAACCGATGGTTTGGATTGGTTTTATTTTTTTTCAAACTTTTTTTGGTCATCGGTTTGAACCCAAACCAAACCGAAATATATGGTTCCGTTTACGATTTGCAAAATTTAAAAGCACGGTTTAACCATACCAAACCGATGGTATTAAAAAAATATTATATATACTATTATTGCAAGAAATATATATATATATATAGTTTGAATTTTTTTTTTCCTTCTTCTTCTTCGTCTTCTCCATCTCTCCCTTTTTTTTTTTCTTCTTCTCCTCTCCATCTCTCCCTCTCTCCATCACTTTTATTTCTTCTATCTCTCTCTCTAAGAAAGCCAAAAAACCCA
The DNA here is from genome assembly GCF_002207925.1 of Prunus avium. Next base: position 14,769 of record NW_018925449.1, on the reverse strand, counting down.
AACCGAACCAAACCAACCCACTAAGTCCGGTTAACCGAAGTGGTCGGTTTTCATCAACTATGGTTTGGTTTCGGTTTCCAAAATAGCCAAACCGAGGCCTACGGTTCGGTGTTTGGGTTGAGCCCAAAACCGAAACAACCCAAACCGAGCCCACCCGTAGTCTCGGCTATACTTTATTAGGGATTGAGTAGACATTTGTTTTAAAGTGTACTTCATTCTTTTAATATGGAATTTCTTGCAGAAGTAAGTTTTGATTAAAATTTGATTTAATTTGGATTAATGAGGATATGGGATCTCTAAGTGTTATTATTTATCATTATTTAATGTTATTATGATTATTATTAAAGTACATGGATTGGGTGATAGCGAGTCGTTTACGAAAGTCTATTATTTTAATTGTGGAATGTAGTACTTTATGGAAATTGATTTGTTTGGTAATGGAGACATTGGTTAATGAGGTTATAAAAGCAGGCTATCGGTTTGGTTTTGGCCTTTACCATGTGACACGAGACTTTCCGTTTATACATTATTATTATTATATGTTAGAAGGAAACGATTCGTTTGGAAGTTAGAATTTTGCATCAAGATATGCACCTTCTTGGGTTACTGTACCCACACGTAACATTGGATTATCCGGCGTGTGGGGACATTTGGTTATATTAGTACTTTATCACACGTGGCATTGGACTATCCGGCGTGTGATAAAGCTGTCCATGTGCGTAGGACATGGTTTGGTCTAGCCACACATGGCGTTGGATTTTCCGGCGTGTGGGCTTACTTGGTTATGTTAGTATTTTATCACACGTGGCGTTGAATTTTCCGGCGTGTGGGCTTACTTGGTTATGTTAATATTTTATCACACATAGCGTTGGATTTTTCGACGTGTGATACAGCAGTCTGCACACGTGGGACATGTTTTGGTTGGGCCACACGTGGCGTTGGATTTTTCGGTGTGTGAGCACTTGGATATTGGTTACCTTACCACACATGACGTTGGATTATTCAGGCGTGTGGCAAAAGATCCGGACATTTTGATTACTGTTACTTTACTACGCGTGGTGTTGGATGCTCCAGCATGTAATAAAGTAACGGGGACATGGATAATGATTATTATACTATATCGGGAAAAAAGAGTAATGTGTAAAAGAATTGTGTTTAGCATATGTGCATTGTTAAAGGGATAGGGTTATTGAGTCATGAGTCTTAAGTACAGAGTGAGTAAAGAAAAATGGGTATGTTATTCATGGGCGGAGATATTGAGATTTTATTTAAAGGGAAATGATGATTCTAAAATTTACTTGTTGGTATTATAGAAAATAATTGAATGTTATTTGGTTTGTGTTCATTGATTGAAGAACTATGTGTGGCTTGATCCCTCAGTAAGGGTACGTAGGTAGCCTGGGGTCTCACTTAGGTGCAGCCGCGAACTAAAGTTTATTCTGGAACTTTAATTTGGTCATTTGGATCTAGTCTCACTTCTTTTGTTTTTGATGAGTTTGGTTTTGACTTTGTCCATGGTCCTGAAGCTCGATTGAAAACGAGGCGTAAATGAATAATTATTCATATTCCCGTTTGACTAAGTGGGTGTTATTGAAAGATGTTTGTGGTTAAGATAGGTATGATACTCGTTTTGGGATTGATATACAATTTGGGCCTGAGCCTTAACCTACTTGCGATTGTGTTTGGATGGTAAACATCACACGGTGAAAATTGGGAAGTTATTATATGTTGATTAGGGTGGGTATTTGTAAAATTGTTTGGGTCATTAATTGCATTGTTAACGTATTATTTGACTTAAGAGCATTGCTGGTGGTTCTGCTTTGAATTATTTGAAGGATAGGAGCCTATTCTGTAAACTGTGTGATATTGCATTGTGTGTGCTGGCAGTTGGATTCTTAAACTGTGATATTACAGGTGAAACAAATTTGGTAAATGTCCGTTTTTCAGGGGAGACTTGTCGAAATTTCGGCAGAAAGTCTCGTCCCTCTTTCCCTTGATTTGGAAAAGAGGCTGTATCATTAGTAAGTGGGCCCGACGTCAGTACAATGTCGGATAATCCACAAGATTTGTCCTGAGTTTCTGTCAACACTCAAGCCCGATTCAACTTCGGATCCACAAATGCCAGACCAAACCTTAAGGAAGGAGAACCCAGTCTCGCAGCCATCCAACTTAAGAAGGTAATGAAGGAATTGCAAGAAACAAAGAAGATGGCTACAGAAGCTTTTGGAGAAATCCAAAGGCAATTGGGTGTCGCATTTGGAAGGCCACAAAGGAGGCAAAAGGAAGGAAAAGATAAAGTTATCCGATGAAAGTTCCACGAAAGTATCTGCTCTGATGATCATCATGACAACTATGAGGGCAACCAAGACCAAATGTGGGAATTGAAAAAAATCCAAAGACGGTGAGATGGAAAGACAAATTGAGAAGACAATGAGAAGATACAAACCGCATTCACCTGCCGAATTGGCCGTTGAATTTGCGAAGGAAATATGCAATTCGCCCTTCACCGATGATATTGTGAAAACTAAGAAGACTGCGAAGTTTGCTCAACCCAAATTCAAGCTATTTGAGGGCATGGCCGATCTCATCAAGCACATCTATCACTTTGTAGCAAATGGTCCTCGAAAGCGAAGACGAAGGGTTGTTATGCAAACTATTCCCATTTAGCATGTTGGGGTTGGCATTGACTTGGTTTAGGCAATTGAAGTCAAAATCCATTGGCAGCTTCACTGAGCTTTGCGAAGTTTTCATATCTCAATATGTGTGTAATTAAAGGAGAAAGAAGCACATTACAAAATTGTTCAGCACAAAGCAAAAGGTAGGTGAAAGTCTCAAGAATTACATGAAGCGATTCACAGAGGAAATGTCTATTTTAGAGACTTATGATTTGCATATTGCGTCATTGGAATTTTGCGAGGAAGTAACGCCAGGAACAAAAATGCATAAGTCATTTGTCAAGATACCACCCATCGACATGAGGGAGGTGCTAGCTCGAGCTGATGGAATCATTAGACTTGAGGAAGAAGAATTTGTTCTGTCAAAGCGCACCACTGCAACCATTTCAACACTGAAACACTTGTATGAGCCGAACCGAGGACCAAAGGCAACTTGAGCATATGGAACTGAAGTTGTGATCCCAACTGAGATTGGATTGCCCACAATTCGAACAGTGGTGGTAAATGGTGAGGATAACGATCAAAAAATTGCTTGCAACCTAGATTTGATTAAGGAACAACGAGAGGTCACTCGCTATGATTAGCAAACTATCAGAACCAGGTTGCTAATTACTTTAACAAGCGGATCCACCCGAGAAGGTTCAAAGTTGGTGAGTGGGTACTCAAGAAAGTAATGGAAAACACCAGGGATCTAAATGCAGGCAAGTTTGGTTGCTCATGGGAGGGATAATTCAAGGTCACAAAGGCATATGGAAAAACCATCTATAAGCTTAAACGGGTTGAGACTGGTCAATATATCCCATGCCCTTGGAATGCAATTCATATGCAGAAATATTATCTTTAAGTTCATCTACTTATCTATCATTCCACCAATATTTATTAAATAAAATCTGCACTTTCCATGTCAATTCGCTCACTTGGCTTAAATTTGATGTAAACTCAGCCATGGTTGAATTTGCCAATTGCATCCATGCCGATCTTAACATCACTCGGATGTTACCAATCCTATAGGGGCAATCAGTAGGATCCATACCGATCCCAACACTACCATGAGGTTACCAATCTTCTGAGGGCAGTCATTTGGATCCATGCCGATCCTAATATCTCCCGGAGGTTAGCAATCCTCTAGGCCAATCAATAGGATCCATGCCAATCCCGACACTACCCTGAGGTTACAAATCCTCTAGCAGCAGTCAATTGGGTCCATCTCAATCCTAACATCACTCGAAGGTTACCAATCCTGTGGGGCCAATCAATAGGATCTATGCCGATCCCAACACTACCCTAAGGTTATCAATCCTCTGGGGGGCAAACAATTGGGTCCATGCTGATCCCAACATCACCCGGAGGTTACCAATCCTATCCTCTAAGGGCAATCAATATGATTTATGTTGATCCCAAAATTACCCTGAGGTTATCAATCCTCTAGGGGCAGTCAATTGGGTTCATGCCGATCCCAACATTACTTGGAGGTTACCAATCCATGTTGATCCCAACATTACCCTGAGGGTATCAATCCTTTGGGGGCAATTAATTGGGTCCATATCAATCCCAACATCACCCGGAGGTTACCAATCCTCTGAGGGCAATCAATAGGATCTATGCTGATTCTAACACTACCACGAGGTTATCAATGTTTCACGCGTTTACATTTGGTGTGGATTTTGTATTCCTTTTTGGCATGCAGCAAGGCTTTGATGGGTGATGCCGTAAAGACTTTGAATTTGAAGGGTCTCCAAAGTCTAATAGCGAACACATGACACCCTGGTAGTGTGTATGTGGAAAACCTCATTCCCTTGTAGTATTATCGCTTATATATAAAAGAATATATGTATGAGAAATAAGGTAGATATATTTCAAGAAAATTAATAAGTAATTTCATATATAAATACAGATTAAGTTCAGAAAAGTCAGAATTGGATCGAGTCTAAAACATGGTTCTATTCTATCTCCTCACAATACTCCATATTGCTATATTTCCTTGTTACTGTTTCTTTGATAGAAAGGGAAGGGTCTGCTCAAATTGTAATTCCATTTCAAAGAAAGTGGTTAGTTGGGCAAATGCTGGCCATGCTTCTGTTTACTTTTATATATGGTGAGTGCAAAAGAAATTAACTCATGATACTATTGAATTTTATTGTATTCATACAAAATTTACACATCCTTTTTCTTTTCCTAAGTAAAGGGTTTGAGCAAGGATGATTAATTGTTGGTCTCCAATGATGTCTGGTTGGCTTATTACTTTTGCATTAACCCTGATATGGCACAATGAAACCAGCCAAGCAAGAAACAAAATCCACATTAAAATTCCAGATATGGCACAATGATTCGAATTGGAGTTAAAATGAATCCGGATGAAGAAGAACTTATAAGTTGAATATCATAAGTGGAGGCTGAACATAGAGGTATGAGTGACATCTTCAATACGAAAATAGTTAGAGGTTTGATATCTAATATTTTCCAAAGAAAAAACACACATATATAGAAAGCATCACTATTTTTATTTCTATTCAAATCATAATACACTACTAAACATCACAACAAAATTTCCTTTGAAAACGACCCACCTTCAACGCAATTGCTAGTGTCACCTCATCACTATCATTCTCATCAATGCTAGTCTGGTCCTTGCTGAATGAGTTATTTTTCTAATGTATTTGGATTGTAGAGACTAATTCAAACTAATAAAGGTGTGGTAGCCAGATAGTGAACAGGACGTGCTCCTACTGGACCCCAAGAAAGACTGTCGTCGAAACAATTGCTTTGCCTGAGGGATTTGTCTGCTGCAAGTGCAAGTGGTTGTATTTGATTTTAGGTATCTGATTAGGTACAAGAGATTTTGCAAAGACAACCATTATTATGTTGTGTCAAAACAAGAGTCCAAATTGGAATTTAATCTAATAATATTTTCGAAAGACAAAACACACATATATAGAAAACATCACTATTTTTATTTTATACAAAGCTAGCCAAAGGAGCTAGCACATAAAAATCAAACCCCCTTTTGCAAGTTTGAAAATCCAATCCAGTCAGTAGATGGGAGTTAAATGCATTTTCTAGACTCGTCACTATCATTGTCATCAACACTCTCTCTCTCTCTCTCTCTCTCTCTGGGTGTACATGTATATTCATTCAATGCAAGGCCTAGAGAATCCGGGAGTTCTCTAAGCCTCGTTTTGAATCCCGGAGTTTTCTAAGCATTACATTGAATTCGGGAGTCCTCTAAGCTTCGGCCCATGACGAGGGTTGAAGTCTTGCCCTTCCATTCCTCTAAATAAAAAGAAAAAAAAAACCATTAAATTAAATGTTTTAGCAATTGCTGTAATAAGCGTCGTCGTACCTACAATTCAAACATTAAACCAAAATTATTCAATCATAACCAAGCTCGAAAAATTCCTAATTAGACTCTAAATATAAGGCAGCTACTCATTCAATATTGAGAAAGGGAAGAAAATAAGCTAATCTTTAACATGTTATTGTTGTTGTGGTAATGATTTTGGAGTTCTTACTTGTATGAATAATGAATTATCAATTAGGATTTGATGAATTAATTATTTTCTAACATGTACTATATGCATTTAAAGGGTAAGTCTTTTTATGTGCCCCTTAACTAGGTGTATTTTTTTAGTTATTAATGAAATTTACCCATGCCGTCGGATTTTCTATATTCTTAATAGGTTTGTACTAGAGTTATAAAAAATAATTATTTTGAATTTCTCATGTACGCGGGACTTTGACTTAAAATTGAGAGGCAGTTCAGCTTTTATGTTGTTTTTACCGCTTACTTTCAGTGATGTCTGACGGGAGACGGTAAATTTAGGTTTACAGCGGTGCACAAAGTCTGAAGCAAACAGACCAATAATTTAATGGCCTTAATTAGGAAAGTCGTCCAAGTGGATATGGAGCCTGAATATTTTCTGACTTGGCCTGTGAGCTGTGACACAGCCATTTTGGAATTTCATGCTTTAAATAAAGAGGAATGTTATTCACAATCGCTCAAAAGCGATTGTCAAAGGACTTGCTATACACGTGTACACGTTCTCATGCCTTCCCAAAAAAAAATGATTTTTTCTCTTTCTTCTCTCGGTTGCCTCCCTCTCTCTCTCCCTTTCTGTTTTTAATTAGTTTTTCTCTCTCTCTCTCCCTCTTTTTTCTCTCCGCCTGTCTCCATCTCTTTTTCCATCTCTCTTCCTCTTCTTCTCTCTGTTGCCTCCCTCCTCCTGCTTCTTCTACTTCTTAACAAACGGGGGCTAAGCCCAGACAACAACTAAACACAAAAAAATTATTGTCTTCCTTTTCTCTCTCCTTCCTATTAGTCTTGTTTTTTCCCTTCGTTTCTCCAAAAAAATTTCTGTGTTTCTCTCCTTTTCTCTATGACGCTGCAAATTTCTGGGTTTCTCTCCTTGAGTTTTTGTGTTTCTGATTCCCACAATTGCTGCGTTTCTCTCCTGCTGATTTAATCATTACCCATCAAATGAACACAAAAAAGGAGAAGAAAGTTAAGAAATATGAGGGAGAGAACTGTGATTTGGGGGAAGACAGACAGAGAGGAAGAAGTTTGGGTTTTTAAAGCTTGGGGTTTTTGTTTTTGTGTTACAAAAAGTTTGGGTTTTTACAACCCATCGATGGAGACAGACACAGAGAAGAAGACGGAGGGGAAAAAGAAAATAAGAAGTAGAAGAAGCAGGAGGAGGAGAGAAGAGAGGGAGAGCGATGGAAAAAAAAAACAGAAGGGAGATGGAGACAGGCGGAGAGAAGAAGAGAGAGAGAAAAAAGAGGGGGAGAGAGAGAGAGAAAAACTAATTAAAAACAGAAAGGGAGAGAGAGAGGGAGGCCACCGAGAGAAGAAAGAGAAAAAATCATTTTTTTTTGGGAAGGCATGAGAACGTGTACACGTGTATAGCAAGTCCTTTGACAATCGCTTTTGAGCGATTGTGAATAGCATTCCTCTTAAATAAATTGAAATCAATTTTTGTTGGTTGGAAACTTTGGCATTGAATTTAAGAGTCTAAAAAAAGTTAAAAAATTAAAAAGAAAAAAAAGAAAGGGATTGAGGATAGATAATCAAGATTCCAGGTCCTTAACCCATTTCGCAAGGTTGCAACTTGCAAGTCCAATCATGTACACAAAAGCTAGTCTAGTATAGTTTCCATATATAACGTGACAGTTTAAGACCACAAAAGCTATCAAGTCTCACAATTTTTGGTTTTTTGCCCCCATCAATTTTGACCGTTGTGGCCAAAGCTTGCTTTCATCCATCCAGTGGCTCTTTTTTGGGACAACGACTTACATGCACTGAGTTATATAATCTTTTAGATGTGGAAATCTTGGATCCAATAAGTCTTTGGTGACAGATAGTTTGAGAAATACATGTTACGGAGACTTTAAGGGTCTCCTCCAGCATGCAATAGTGAGCGGATAAGTTATTTTGTGTGGTCTTTTTCTTTTGGTCTTGTATTTTTTGGAATAAGTTGTTCTTCATGGTTTCGAGCTAGTAAATGTATTCTTAAAGGTCAATAGATAGTTTATATATAAGTCTTGGTATGTGTACATGTGTTTAGTCTTGATACTCTTATATAGTTGTTTTAATTTATATAGGAGTTTGGATTTATATAGTTAGCCTCTCCCAATTTGGCTATATCAAAAGCTAACCAGTGAAAAATGGCCTTAATTTGCAGAGTTTGAATGAATAATCTGGATTATGGAGATCCATCTTGGCAACATAACCGGTGCGATTGTTGCATGAAATCCCTTCCCACTGGCAGCAATGATGACCCACCCAATAAGAAGGCCTACCAGACTGATCCTTAAGATCTTGTTTAAAGCTCACAAGTGCTCGCCTCTCTTCCTCGATGCATTTTGGTTTCACACCAGTGCTTGCAAGTCCAATATCACCAAATAAGCATAATAAAAGGAGCAAATGGTGAAAAATATTGAGGCGATAGATATCCATGATACGAATCAAGTTTTCGCAATTTGCAGAAGATGAGCATACAATAAGTGAACTCATACATTTATACAAGGCTACTTTTTGTTGGTTGCTCAAATTGTAAGTCCATATTGGAGAAAGTGGTTTAGTTTGGCAAATTCTAGCCATGGTTCTCTCTGTGTACCTAGTTAATGCATTTTCTTGACTAAACTATATTCTGCTTTTTGGCTGCTCAAATTGTAATTCCATTTCGGAGAAAATGGTTAGTTGTTGGGCAAATGCTAGCTAGCCATGCTTCTATGTGTTTATATGGTGAGTGCAAAGAAATTAACTCATGATATTATTTAATTTTGTTGTATATATACAAAATTTACACATCCTTTTTCTTTTTCTAAGTAAATGGTTCAGCATCAAACCTGACATGGAACAATGAAACCAGATAAGCAACAACAAAATCCACATAAAAATCCCACAAGTTACTAACTTTTTTAGGTTGATCATATCATCATGATTTTTTTTCTTCACTCCTTTGCAGACAAAGCCAGTGTTTTCTTTAGTACTCATGATGGCTGTTTATTATTTGGACGTAGGACGACTTACATGCACCAGTAAGTCTTGTATCCCATATATGTTTGAAGGTATCTTTCCCATAAATGTTGTCACCAAGATCAATCATTGACAATGAAGATAAATTTTGCAAGGAAAAAAGGAATTTTACCGCCAAAATCGTTTTTGTTCAACTTCATTCATATTTGTGATGACACAATCCATTAAAAAAATTAAACTAAAAAAAAAAGAAAAAAAACTCAATGGTGCATGTAATTTTTATTTTTATTTTTCATACAACATAGTCAAGGGATGAGACGAGTTTTCCACCTCAGAATGCATCTCCGTACAAAGATTAAAACTAGAGAAAAGTAGGCAAAACACCTATACTTTTCAGGTTACGGTTTTAATAAAGGCCAAATATACTTCAAATAATAACAAAGATGAAGAACAAAGTTCCAATATATTTAGCGAATAGTCATCTTTTCCCATCTCTCTTTGTGAAAACATAAGCAAGAGTGCATCATAACTTTATTTTAGCATCCCAAGTACATTTATTCGTACTGTAAATAATTGATACATGGAAACACTAATTTCATAGCGTGCAAGTATCACATAAGCAAAAAAGAAAAAAAGAAGAAGAAGGAAACACATCATATACTATATTACACATCACAAAACTTCCTTTGCAAATGAGCCACTTTCAATGCTATTGCTAGTGTTACCTTATCTTTGATGTCATCAACGAATCGAAAATATGCATACCTCCATGATTTCTTCACGATTAATGTGCCACAAACACCCCAAAAACCTACTACAAAGCCAAGCACCATGCTCACATAGAACCACAACTTATCATTTTCATCTTCATTACTGTGTTTTGCATTTGCAGTGGTAGAAGTGTCATCTTCAGGGCACTTGTTTGGGAGAGGAATCCCGCACAGAGATGGATTGCCCGTATAAATTGACGAATCAGTGAACGTTTGGAGTTGACTGCCCAAAGGAATTCTTCCCACCAAGTTGTTATAAGACAAATCCAAGTGGGACAAAAATGTTAAAGATGCAAGGGTTTGAGGAATGTGTCCTGAAAGATGGTTGTGTGAGAGATCAAGAGTTTCGAGACCATGCATATTTCCAATCTCAGTGGGGATGTTACCTGTCAATTGATTCCTCGACAAGTTCAAGGTACCCAATAGAATGAGGCTACATATCTCTTGAGGGATTTCACCTCCTAAAATATTTGATGAAAGATCAATAGTCTTTACCAGCATTAGAGTCCTGTTATATACAAATTCTCTTCCTTTAACTGTTAGGATGGTTTGCTCAGTATAGTTTCCATCAAGTCCTTCGAAATCATCAACAATGAGAGAAGTCAAATTATTCAAACAGCTGGGAACAGTACCTGAAAAGTTGTTGTGGCTGAGGTCAAGGATGCGAAGGTAGCGAAGATTGCACAATTGTCGGGGAATATGTCCACTAAAAGAGTTGTTTCGCAATTGTAGCATGTACAATATGGATCTACTTGATCCTCCTATCCATGAAGGTAACCTCCCGGATAATTTGTTGCCTCCAACATCGATACTCATCAAAACAGAGCAATTTTGCAAGGAGTCAGGAATTTTACCTCTAAAATTGTTGTTGGTCAGATGTAATTTTTCAAGAGAAGTTAATTCCCCGATTGAACTGGGAATATCACCAGAGAGATTGTTGTCCGCAACATCTACAAACCTTAAGTTCCTCCCCGCACTCCTCCATGCACTAGGGAATTCTCCAGTAAAATGATTGCTCCTTAGGGAAAGCAGTACCAAGTTTTCCAAGTTGCAAATAGAAGGTGGAATAGTACCATTCAATTGATTCTCTGAAAGGTTCAAATATGCCAAGTTGGGCATCAGCTGGTCAACAATGGAGGGAATTGGCCCCGAAAATAAATTGCTTTCGAGATCAAAGAAAAAGGCATTACTAGACCAAAGTGGGAGTGGGCCCTCAAATTGATTATGACTCATACTTAAATAACGTAAATTCGGAAATCTCATCAATTGGTTGGACGGAATACTTCCTCGGAATCGGTTGTAAGATAAATCCAGATTTCTGAGTTGGGAAGATAGCTTCAAGAACCATTCATTTGGGAAGGAATCAGATATGAAAGTATTACTAAGGGTGACATCTACTAGTTCAGTCTGAGACTGAAGCCATACCCCAAAATCAGGACCTACCCGACAGTTGGAAATCTCAATTGTGTGGAGCTTGAAAGGAGGAACCCAATCATAAGCCACGTTGAAAATGAGGGAAATGGACATGGTTCCATTTTGTTGTTGTCCAGATTCAAGGTTGTACATTAAAATATGTTTCAAGCTGGTGAGATTTATGAAATGGGCTTCCGTTAAAATGCCTTCCCATGCATTGTAAGATAGATCTAGTTCAACTAGTTTGGAGAGTTTTCCCAAACTTTCTGGAATGGAGCCATTCATATGATTTCTATTGAGGTCCAATGTTTCCAAGGATGACAAGTGTCCAATAGATTCTGGAATTGAGCCCCAAAAAGAGTTATAAGGAAGGTGGAGATGCTCCAAACTTGTTAACGTTGCTAAGGAGGCCGGAATATGGCCTTCCAATCCACAATAAGACAAATCTAGTGACCCTAAGACTGTATTATTTGGAAAATGTGACAAACTCTTCAAAAACTCGTCAAGCCCATCACCATCAAAATTGTTCTCCCGAAGACTTAACATCTTTAACTTACCCAAGTTTCCAATGACTCTCGGAATTTGACCTTTGAGGCCCAAATAAGATAAGTCTAGGTATTCTAGAGATTTGAGGCTTGTAAATTCCCTTGGAAGTGTTGGATTGAAAGAATTCCAGCCTAGATCAAGTTTAATGAGGCTAGTAAGATTGAAGAGCCAGCTGGGAAATGAAGAAGTATTGAAAAAATTAAATGCCAGATCAAGGACCAAAAGTGATGTGAAGTTAATTCTATGTAGTGATAGTGGAAGACTTTCTATTTCGCAATCAGATAAGTGTAGCTCCAATAAGGAAGGAAGCATGTTAACATCATGCAGCGAATTTTGAACTCCTGCACTACTAAGGTTCACTCCTTTGAGACTGAGGTATTTTAAGGAAGAGAGATGAGAAAGCCAATTCAAGTTTTTGGAATGTATTTCGAATGAGGAGTACACATAATCGTTAGGACTGAGGTCAAGATAGTTCAAGTTTGACAAATTACCAAGAGAAGGGGGAATCTCTCCCCCAAACGATGTAAAGGAGATATTGAGATACCTCAGAGTTTTAAGCTCCCCAAAGAACTTAGGAATGTGGATCCCTTCAAAATTATTCACGCTTAAGTCCAAGTAAGATAAGTGTTTCAAGCTAAGCAAAGAAGGATTTATCTTACCCCCCAAGCAAGACTGCTTATAAGCAACCTCGTCCCACTCTTCATAATCCCCGATATATGGATTCCGGAGATCTATTTTGGCGACATGACCGGTGCGGTTGTTGCATGAAATCCCTTCCCACTGGCAGCAATCATGACCCACCCAAGAAGAAAGCCTACCAGACGGATCAGTAAGATCTTGTTTAAAGCTCACAAGTGCTCGCCTTTCTTCCTCAATGCATACTGACTTCACATTAGTGCTTGCAAGTTCGATATCACCAAATAAGCAGAACAAAAGGAGGAAATAGTGAGAAATATTGAGGCGATAGATATCCATCATAGGAATCAAGTTTTCTCAAGTTTGATGAGCACACAATAAGTGAATTCTTACATTTATTTATAGAAGGCTAGGAGTGTGTAAATATTTTTTTTCGTCAACATTCCATCTTCATGTTTCACGCGTTTACATTTGGTGTGGATTCTGTATTCCTTTTTGGCATGCGGCAAGGCTTTGATGGGTGATGCTGTAAAGACTTTGAATTTGAAGGGTCTCCTTGGTAGTGTGTATGTGGAAAACCTCATTTCCTTGTAGTATTATCGCTTATATTAATAAATAAAAAAATACATGTATGAAATATAAGGTAGATATATTTCAAGAAAATTAATAAGTAATTTCATATATAAATACAAATTAAGTTCAGAAAAATCAGAATACAATCGAGTCTAAAACTTGGTTCTATTCTATCTCCTCACAATACTCCATATTGCTATATTTCCTTGTCACTGTTTCTTTGATAGAAAGGGAAGGGACTGACGATAGATAATCAGGATTCCAGGTCCAGGTCTCCAATAACTTATAGGTTGAATATCATAAGTGGAGGCTTAACATAGAGGTATGAGTGACATCTTCAATAAGAAAATAGTTAGAGGTTTGATATCTAATATTTTCCAAAGAAAAAACACACATATATAGAAAGCATCACTATTTTTATCTCTGTTCAAATCATAATACACTACTAAACATCACAAAAATTTCCTTTGGAAACGACCCACCTTCAACGCAATTGCTAGTGTTCATTCTCATCAATGCTTATGTCTAAAACATTACTCTGTTTTTTGAGGGGAAACATTATTACATTGAAGGATATTAAAAATTGAACCCTAAGGATGTTGAGTTGGCTCTGATACCACATGTAAGAATACACCTCTAGCGGCATATCAACATCACAAAGGATTACAACATAAGACTTATGCAATATTAATAACAGATTCACTATTGATACATAATTGTCAAGGAATACATAGATGAAACAAGAACGATCTTCTACTCTCTGCAAGTCTCAATATGTTCTAGCTATCAATAGGTCAAGCCCAAAATAGAACTTGGCGACTTGTGAGTGCAGGGATCAGGTCCTTTTATATTGATCAAACCTTAACCATAACTCTCCTATTATAGATAGAGTTAGTGTTTAAACAAACTGATAAACGTAAGCAATTGAGTCCTTATCAATATAATATAGCTACCAAGTCTGTCAAAACTAGGAGTCTTAGTACAACTGATAAATACAAACCCTATTATCTTGTTCTAATATGATAAACACAACATGTGATTATGCCAACTCACATAAGTCATCTTACATTCTCCCACATGAGTGTAGCATAATTACATTTTACCATATCAAAACAAGACAACAGTGATCACTGGGTTCATCAACCATCAGTGTTACTCCCAAAACAGTTGTCGAAACTGATGCATATGCAGAATCTTAGAAAACTTGACACAAATTCAGCTGTACCAGCGCTCCAAGATCACATACACATACACCAGAAACACATTACTGTAGACATAACGGTATAAGTGAAGAGTTAGGTACCAAAATAACTCCCACATTTCTGATCCAAATAATAGAGTTCCCAAGAAACTCCTAACATTGTTTCCAGTATGGAAATTCAAGCTTGAACAACAACATAACTTAAAATAAACTTGCAAAGTTCAATAAAGAAAATAATAATCACGAGGAAAAAGCATTGCATTAAAGAAATAAGCTAGGTATGTAGAAATTACCTTGCTCTTCCACATTTAAATTGAGTCAAAAGACTCATGTAGACCCATGTGCGTCACAAAATTCTTAAGAGAAAAAAAAACTTCACAACCAAAACCTCAGTCAAACAATCTTAACACCTTCTTAGCTAAAACCCAGTATGACTCATCACGATTTGCTTGAAAACTAACAAATAAGCTGAGTGCAAAT
>NW_018925436.1:0-10145 GCF_002207925.1 Prunus avium | reverse complement strand
GTATAAGGCTAGAGCTAGAACTTGGGAACGAAAGCCTGAGAATAAGGCTACAGCTGGAACGAAAGCCTGAGAATAAGGCTACAGCTGGAACGAAAGCCTGAGAATAAGGCTAGAGCAAGAACTTGGGAACGAAAGCCTGAGAATAAGGCTAGAGCAAGAACTTGGGAATGAAAGCCTGAGAATAAGGCTAGAGCAAGAACTTGGGAACGAAAGCCTGAGAATAAGACTAGAGCAAGAACTTGGGAACGAAAGCCTGAGAATAAGGCTAGAGCTAGAACTTGGAATCGAAATGTTATGCCATGCCCCATTGGGGACTTGCTTAATGGTTTTAAGGAGATGTTTCCAATAACATCAAAGAAATCTAATTTGTTTTGAAGATAAGGGTGATGTGCTACCCTTCCAAGACCTCTTCTGGTTTACTGATGCTCCCCTATAACTAAAATGTTGCACTATCTATGTTGCAGCAGCTAATGCAGAATAAAACTTCTACCCATCCATGGAGTAATTCAATGTTCCTTTCACTTCTTACTCCACTATCGCTATCATAGACTCCTCCCATGGCTCCGGTAGATTAGAGTCACTGAAAGTAGTGTATGTTGTTTCTTCACAGGATAATAATCCGGGTCACCAATGAAATTATTTAAGAACTGTGGATCCTGGCCACCAATGAAATTATTTAAGAACTGTGGGAAAAGAATCGTAAACTCCAGATTATCCGGAGACTGCGACTCACCACTGCATGTCAATATAGTTATTGGCATGCATAACATCTCCCAGTTCTGTGTTCCTTGGCGACAGCAGTGTGTAATCCTGTGGCCGAAATGGATGAAGGAATGCCCAGATTTTCTTCTGGCTGAAGGTAAGCCTGGATTAAGAAACATCACAAGCAAGCGTTAAGATTGGATGTACTTCTTGTGATCCATATTGAGAAGTTCATATAAAAATATTAAATAAAATTGAAAGAGCATGCTCATTCTCACCTCTGAACTAACTGATTCATTGTGATCATTGGTTGAAATTTTATAAACCTGGGTTAAGAATCACAACAAGCAATCACTAAGTTTGGATGCAATTCTTGTGCTCCATATTAAAAAAGTTCATATGAGAAAAAAATAATTCGAAGAGCATGCTCATTCTCACCTCTGAAAACCTTTCATCAGTAGCCCCATTTTGAACACTATAAGCGGTGTTGCTAACCGGTTCATAGTGATAATTAGTTGAAATGTTATTCCCAGTTGGAGATAGCTGCTTACTGCAGTCATCATTATAGAGACTGGGAACATTTCCCTGTTTGGTGCATAATGCTGACGGCAGTGTGGAGGAGCAGTAATTTTGTGGCTGAGATGGGAGTGGTGGCTGATGTGACTGAGGTGCGGGTGGTGGCTGATGTGGGTGAGGTGCGGGTGGTGGCTGATGCGGGTGAGATGGGTGTGGTGGCTGATGTGGCTGATCAGCCCAGAACGGCTGCATTAAGAAACACAGACAAGCAAGCGTTAAGTTTTCAAGTGCATATTGTGCTGATACATGAAAAGTCCATAAATTTACACATTTATGTACTCTTTATGCTTAGTTTTTGTAGGAGAATTTGATTTAAAAGGGACTTATTACTTTATTTTCTCAATTTTCAGCTTTCCAGAGCAAGTAATTGGTTTTCAACAGAAATACGACTTTTTGGTGGAGTTTTTGTACAAGACCAGTTGGAGATGAAAGCTAATATCTTGAAGATGATTGTGGAATTTTTCTAGAATTTTCAGAGCAGCCAATGAGAGCATTCTTTGAAGTTAAGTCAGCATAAGCTGCAATCCTGTCAAAACTGTGCTGCTGTGGAAGAATGATTATTTCAAGACTTTCCTGATTTTTGCTCAAGGCGTGCAATATATGGTTGGAAAGATAAGACAAAGACCTACAATTTACATATTTTTCCCAAATTTGCTTGGAGGAGGAACGACCCCAAACGTGTGTACAAAGTAACTGACGTGTTATCCCAGTCAAAGTAGGAAGAAGAGTCGATTACTTACCCATTTTGGATTTATGTTTTAATTAGGTTTTTCTATATTTTTGGGCTGCTGTAAAATCCCAGCTAGGGTAGTAATAGACGTGGTGTTTTATTTAAGCATGAGAAACAACTCCTTTGGGGGATTACACAAAGACTTGGAGAGATTGGAGACGTCGGAAGAGTACCATAATTGGCTAAGTTTTATTTTTCCTTCCTTGTGTTTTTGCTTATGCCGAATTCTATGATTATGCGTAACTAATTTTCTGTTGCTAGGGCATGATGTAGCCCTAGTATGATAATCTAGTTTTCTTATTTTACATATCTATCTATTGATTGCTGTTTGATGTTGGATACTGTGCTTAATAATCTGGTTGATTATCTTGATGCTTGATCACCATCTAGACTTTTAATTGAGTTAATCAAATGCAAATTAGAGTACATACCATACTTAATTTGAGGCTTGCTTCTTGTGATTAGGATTTGTAATTCGTCTAGGGTAAATATCATACTCCTAGGGATTACACGCTTGTTGGAGGTTTTCACTGATCTTAATGAGTTTCTATGTGTTCATATTTGATCTAAATAACATAGGCGAATTGCATGTAGGAATATACGAGTTAGCCTAAATACCACGGGTAATTCATGAAAAAGGAAAACTAAGCAGCGACATCAACTGGTTAATTAATAGGTGGTGTTGGAAATTAGATTAATTATAATATTAATTAAATATTATAATATTTAAATTTATGGTTGAGTGAAAAAATACAAGAGTCAGTTTTGCTCGAACAATTGCATTGTTTTAAATGCAATTGATATTATTTGTTAGCATTCAAAAGCAACTGCTTTGTTGAATGCAGATATCAAATATAGAAGCATCTTTTGCTATTAAAAGTTGCGTTTATTGGTGGATACCTGATGGGTTCTATATAAACCCATTACCTTCTTTACAAATAAGGAGTTTTTCCCCACTCATGCTATGTTAGAGTATCAATCTTCAAGTTTCCTTCCTAAGTGTCTTGAGAGTATAAATATATAATTGGTTTGCCATAGTCTTAAATTGAAGTGCTTCAATTTAAGATTATCGATTGTTGACGCCAAAAGAACTGCGAGCACAAGGGCAGGAGCGAAATTTGTCTTTAGGACATTGCAATTCTTGCAAGCCTCAATCGCTAAAGTTGTCAGTATTTCTACACATTTGTGTTTGTTGATTTACATTAATTTCATGTGAATTTGTTGTATATTTGATGGTTACAATTTTGTTGAGAATTATTATAATCTAAATTCATATTTTATATTGTTCTGTCAACGGGTAGTTGAATAAGAGGCTAGATCAGATTACTAGTGGTGAATTCATTGTTCTAGTGCTTTTATCAATTTGAATTTCTCATCTATGTGTTTTGTGACTTTCTACTTGTTTTGTCTTTTAATTTCGTTGTTAATTAAATCATTCTTTCAAAACCCCCTTTTATATTTATGTGAGTATGCTACGTGTTTAATTTCTTGTTTATATAATTAGTTAAAAGTATTTTGTTAAGTAAATTAGGTTAGACTAATTGGAAGTTGAACTCAATTCTCGTGGGAATGACCTTGTATTTGTCATACTATATTACGATTGACCTTGTGCACTTGCGAGTATAATTTGTGTTTAGACTAATCTTTATACTCTCCATTTTTCAGTTGTCTAAAATTCACAACAATACGGCAAGTTCATATAAACAAAAATGTTCAAAAGTTCACCTCTTTCAACAGATCATCAAAATCAGGCCACAAGATGCCATCAGGTGAACCAACATCTGTATTTACTCCAAGATCAGCACAGGACGGCTGCAATAAGAAACACAGACAAGCAAGCGTTAAGTTTTGAAGTGCTTCTTGTGCTGATACAGCAAGTTCATATGAACAAAAATGTTCAAAAGTTCACCTCTATAATCGGATCATCAAAATCAGACAAGAAGAAGCCACACGGTGAACCAACATCAAAGCCACCAGTTGAACCAACACAGGTTGAAATATCTGACTTGGCGCATTCATTACGATTCTCAGTGCCAAGCAGAACATCTTTGTCTGTGAGATGCTCATTTGGGCCTTGAATCATATCAGTTGCAGCAGCTTGATCATCTTCAGAGTTAATAGCAGGTTCAGCTAATTCATTGCCGCAGATTGAAACATCCTTCAGCTTCTTAGAATTTGCTGACTTACTCTTCAGGCAGCAGAGAACAAACTCTTTCTTCTGATTGGGATTAGGACCCACACCCAGTTTGGCAAGTTCAGCTTTGGTGAGAGAATACTCATGCATGACATACTTGGTCTTCTTGGCTTGGGGCCCACGACCTTCGGAGAAAGGCAAAATCCTCTTATTACCAATCACAGCTTGGGATTGTTCAGCCTTGATCTCACGAACATTGCCTGTGCTTTTATAAAAGCCCTCATCTGTGGTCCTGTTGCAGCGATCTCTTTTGGAGTTCTTGTAATCAGGTTTGTTGAAGAAGACCGCTGAAATGCAACGCAAGCAAAGTATTGGAAATTTGAAACCAACCCAAGTCTTTGAAGTGCTCAACAACAGAGCAGCTAAACAAGATGATAAATTTAAGCATACAACAAAATAATACTTTAGAAATGAGAAATGGGTAGTGAATGCAACAACAACAGAACCGATCAAGATCATAACTTTATAAATAAACAAACACATAACAAAAATGGGTAGTGAAGAAAAAGTGAGAGAGATTAATGGGTTACCAGGCAGATCACGAGGCTCACGCTTGCAGACATGATCAATTACAGGGATGAAGTCCCTGAATTCTGAGTCCTTCCCCTCTATTTTGTTCGTCAAGTAGCCAACCAGTTCCTCTTCGGTGGGAGAGAAGAACTTAACCCCGGGTACACCTTTCTTCCCTGAAACTCCTTCACCTGTTGCGCCGCCTCCGCCGCCTCCGCCGCCTCCGCCGCCTCCGCCGCCTCCGCCGCCTCCGCCGCCTCCGCCGCCTCCGCCGCCTCCGCCGCCTCCGCCGCCTCCGCCGCCTCCGCCGCCTCCGCCGCCTCCGCCGCCTCCGCCGCCTCCGCCGCCTCCGCCGCCTCCGCCGCCTCCGCCGCCTCCGCCGCCTCCGCCGCCTCCGCCGCCTCCGCCGCCTCCGCCGCCTCCGCCGCCTCCGCCGCCTCCGCCGCCTCCGCCGCCTCCGCCGCCTCCGCCGCCTCCGCGACGAGAAGAAAGGCGGGAGGACACGTGGCGGTACCGTCGACGAAAGACATCAGGCCGTTGCTGTTGAGGAAAGGAATGATCTGCGCCAACCAAAGGGGGTACTTTGTAGGATCCAATTTCGCTGTGAGCGGCGGCAGTGCAGGCACTGGCTTGTCAGCAGCAGCAGCAGCAGAGGCAGAGCTGGAAGAAGATCCAGTGGTTGCAGCCATGGCCATGACAGAAAATGGAAGAAAGCCTGCAGGAGGAGGAGACACCAAGAAAAAAGGAGATTTTGGGCAAGTAAGCATCAGAGTGGAAGTAACTTGTATTTAATTGATTAGAAAAAAAGACTAATTTTGACTGGTGTTTTTAAAAAAAAATTTTAAACGTTATATTTTGACAGGTCTTTGATCTGCGCTTACCAAACAAGCTTACCTGAGTCAGTGGAAGTGGGTCCCATTCAGTCCTTCCCGCGTTTTTTATTATTATTATTATTATTGTATTTTACATTTGTTTCTGTTCTTTTCAACGAATCTTTCAAGGAATCTTTATCCACCCCTCTTGTAGTAATTTTCTTTTCTTCATTTTCTCATTGATTTTTGAGGGGAAAACAAATACAATCCAGAGATTTCAGGAACATTCTAGACTCTTTGTTCATTAAAATATTATTATTTGGGATGTTAAGAATCTATGTAAACTATAAAATGGGTTGAGTTTATAGTTTAGATTTAATTATTGGCAATCATTTTTTAAGTTGTTTTGAGTTTTTACCTTCATTACATTTTGTTAGTTTCATTCTGTTTCCGCTTTAGTCCAATCCATTAATTCAATTGATTTTTCTATCTATTTTAGTGCGTACCTTCTTGTTTGAAAATTTCAATTTTAATTAAAATGAGTTTTGGGTTTTTGAAGAACATTTTTTGGAGTTCTAAATTTATTTTCAAATTTTCATATGATAGAGTGATCCAACTTCAAACTTTTGTTAGGTATTGGTCTTGAAAGTTTGGAAGTTGTATGTCAAAGTTTGAAAACAAAATTACAAGTTTATTATGTGTATTTTGGCCATTTATGATTAAAACCCATTAATGCAAAGTTCAATTTGAAGAATTTTAAATGCATTTCATATCTCTTTTTTTTAAAAAAAAAAATTCAGAAAAGGAAGTTGCAAATAGAAACCTCTCGAGGACGCCAACCCAAACAGGTCAAAATAAAAGATGAAAGAGCAAGAAAGAGGCAGCTCATGCTCCCACAAATTGGACGGGGAAAGCCCACGGCCCAAATTCGCAAGAGCATTAAAGTTGGCCTCCCTAAACACATGATTCACATAAACCTCCTTACAAAAGGAGCACTAAATTGATATCTTGAGAACTTGAATACTCCAAGGAACTGATGCAGCTTTGTTTACACAGTCAATGATTAGCTTGGAATCCCCTTCAATGAGAACCTTCTTCCAGTCAAACAATATGGGTAGAATATTTTCAGGTTGTATTTCATTCTCCGAAATGAGGTATTTATAATACAAGGTTACAAACCCTAGCAGGGTTATACTAGAAAATAAGATAAAGTCCTAATTACATAAAATCTATACAAAAGGGAAATAAATAGAATCCTAATATACTAGGAAGTAAATCTCCTAATTACACTAGGATCTTGCTAACACTTCCCCTCAAGTTGGAGCAAAGATGTCGCACATGCCCAACTTGTCAAGCGAGTTGAGGAAGAAACAGTTTTTGTAAGGACATCGGCTAATTGATACTCAGAACTGACGAACGAGAAGGAAACAATCTTTGCATCCAACTTCTCTTTAATGAAATTTCGATCAATCTCCACATGCTTTGTACGATCATGTTGCACCAGGTTATGGGCAATTGCAATTGCAGCCTTATTGTCACAATATAAATCCATAGGTTTCTGTGGCCCAAAACCAAGATCTCTCAACAATTACCTCAACCATAGTAACTCACATATGCCTTGAGCCATCCCACGATACTTGGCTTCAGCATTAGATCGAGACACCACCTTTTGTTTCTTACTTCTCCAAGTAACAAGATTACCACCTACAAACATGAAATACCCAGACGTAGAACGTCTATCAGTGGCTGAACCAGCCCAATCAGCATATGTATACCCTTCCACATCTGTATGACCATATTTGCAAAACATTAACCCTTTGCCAGGAGTTACTTTCAGATATCTCAAAATGTGCATCACAGCACCCATATAATCTTCACTAGGAGAATGCATAAACTGACTCACTACACTCACTGCATATGCAATATCAGGACGTGTATGTGCTAAATAAATCAATTTCCCCACAAGTCATTGATAACGCTCTTTATATGTAGGGACTTGATCAGGATACAACCCCAACTTATGATTCTGTTCACTAGGGGTATTAATTGGTTTACAATCCAACATTCCAGTCTCTGCAAGTAAATCCAAATACACTTTCTTTGTGACAGAAAGATACCATGTTTAGATCTAGCAACTTCAATCCTAAGAAAGTACTTCAAATCACCCAATGACTTCATCTCAAACTCGGAAGCCAGATACTTCTAAAGATTTTGCATTTATGCCTGATCATCTCCAGTCACAATCATATCCTCAACATAAATAATTAAAGCTGTCAATTTACCTTTATGACTCTTTAGAAACAAAGTATGGTCTGAGTTACTTTGCACATACCCAAATTTCTTCATAGATGCTGCAAATCTCCCAAACCACGCTCTTGGAGACTGCTTCAATCCATATAAGGACTTCCGCAGCTTACACACAACACTCTCCTTAGAGGTTACAGGAATACCAGGAGGGAGATCCATGTAAATCTCCTCTTGGAGGTCACCATGTAGAAACGCATTTTTGACATCGAATTGCAATAAGGGCCAGTAACAATTAGCAGCCAGGGACAATAGTACACGCACAGTATTGAGCTTTGCCACCGGAGCAAAGGTTTCCAAATAATCCACTACATAGGTCTGAGTGTAACCCTTTGCTACCAATCTAGCCTTGTAACGGTCAATGGAACCATTAGCCTTATGCTTCAAAGTAAACACTCATCTGCATCCAACAACTTTGTTCTATCATGGTAAAGGAACTAAATCCCACGTTTTATTCTTGTTCAAGGCATCCATTTCAACATTCATGGCATCCATCCATTTGGGGTTAGATAAAGCATCCTGCAACTTAGTTGGCACACATACACTAGATAATTTGCACAAATATGATGCATATGACTTGGACAAACGATGAGTTGACACATAATGGCTAATGAGATATTTAGACTTGGCATGTATATCAGGAGAATATTGTACTTTAGGTTTCCCACGAGTAATTCATGGGGGTAACTGATAAGTTGACACAGATAGATCATTAGAAATTACCTCACTTGATTCACTATCATGAGTAGATTGGGGCACTGGCAAGGTAGGGGGGGTATCGCATCGAACTCATCCATACAAGAATCATTGTCACTATTTTCAGATATAGGCGACTGGTCGCTTGCTTCAATGCCACCGATAGTTTCAACACCGACAGTACTTGCTTCATCTCCAGATATGGGCGACCGGTCAAGTTCCAAAGGCCAACCGGTCATTTCTTCACAGAGACCACATGTTTCATCTTCATATATGGGTGACTAGTCGCTTGCTTCAGTGCGACCGATCGTTTCCTTTCTGAGAGCAGTATCTTCAAACACATCATTCTCTAATTCAAGTTCTAGATTCTCCAATCCAAGACTCTCAAATTCACTCCCCCTCTCCCCCTGAATTGGAGAGGAGGGAGATGAGGGAGAGAGATAATAGGACACTTCTTCATGGAAAGTCACGTCCAAAGTAACATGCACCTTCTGGGTAGGTGAATGATAGCCATTATAACCATTCTGAGTAGAAGAGTAACCAATAAAGACACATCGTAGAGCACAAGGATCAAGGTTACTCCGTTGATGAGAGTAGACATGAACATAGGCAACACACCCAAAAATTTTATGAGGCAATTTGGAGACGGAGACAGGGGAAACATGGTCACCAAACACATCATGCGGAGTCTTGAAATCAAGAACCCGGCTAGGAGTACGATTAATTAAATAGGCAGCAGATAGAATAGCATGCCCCCAAAGATGATGGGGAACAGAGATATCCAATATGAGTGAGCGGGCAACTTCAAGCAATTGTCAGTTCTTTCTTCCAGACACACCATTTTGTTGAGGGGTAAAAGGGGTTATCGTTTGGTGAATAATACCTTGAGCACGAAAGAAAGACACCAGAGTATTATTCACATATTCGCCTCCGTTATCAGTCCGGAATAATTTGACCTGAGCATGAAACTGAGTAGACACCATAGTACAAAACTCTGGAAGGATGGAAGCAACATCATTTTTATTTTTCAGCAAGAAAACCCAAGTGAGTCGGGTACAATCATTAATAAATGTGACGAACCAACGAAATCCATTTGAAGTAACGCGAGCTGGACCCCACACATCAGAATGCACTAAATCAAAAGGCTTAGCAGCTTTACTGTCACTCAAAGGAGACACAGTGCGATGACTTTTGGCCAAAATACATGTCTCACACTTAAAACTGGACTCATCACAAGAGTGGAATAAAGATGGAGACACACGCTTAAGGTAGCCAGATGATGGGTGTCCCAAGCGACGATGCCATAACCAAATTTACTGTTTGTCTTTGACACTGCAACTTTGAACAGTATTAACGACATGATCACAAACTGCTGCATAAGGCAATGTCAAATAATATAACCCCCCTATCCGTTTACCATGCCCAATCGTCTCGTGAGTCTTAAGATCCTGAAAAGAGCAATGTGTATGATAGACAGTAGCAGAAACAGTAAGTGTATCAAGTAATCGACCAACATATAACAAGTTACAATGAATATTGGGAACTAATAACGCACGAGACAAAGATAGAGTAGGAGTGAGAGAGATTGTACCCTCGCTAGTAATTGGAGAGGGCAAGCCAT